>JAOTAZ010087358.1:0-11959 GCA_025629785.1 Erythroxylum oxycarpum | reverse complement strand
ATCTTATATTAGTCAGTTATTTATTAATTCAATCAAATAGAACTTGACTTACTAAATTTAAATTATTTGGATCAAATTAGTTCCGATGAAACCAATTTATCACTCCTAATTATTTTCTCATTATTATATATAAGCCATCTTTGATCTTTATTATAAGCCATCTTTGATTTGAATAATAAGAACTTCCTTTTTCCAACGAGAGACAACTAAAAACTCAAAATTCCTATAACTAAAAGAGCATAATTTTTAGTGGTTTGCTGCTCCAAATTTTGTATATAGGAAACAGTCAAATCAATATCATTACAATACAAAACTGGTGTGAATGCTCATCAAACATTTGTTGCAGAAGAACAAAAATTACCCATTAAACATAACAAAACTCCAGCAAGGGGAAAAGAAAAAATTTCAAACAAGAGAGAAAAAGGGGGGGGAAAAAAAGGTTACTTTGCCCCTGATTTGTCCTTACTATTCCTTAACACAGCAAACTTTTAGTTCACTTTTTGGTAATGATAGTGGGGCTGTGGTGTATCACACTCTTCAATATCTTCTAAAGATTGGTTCTAACCATTATCCATACCTACCAAGTTTTTGTTTCCTTTTCTTTCTTTTTCCTGTTGTTGTACATGCAAAATTGGCAACTTCCATCAAACACCTTCCTGTTGAAGTGGTTGATTGAGCAGAGATGACACAGTCTCCATTTCCAATGACCATACATTCTCTTCAAACTTATCCACTGTAAAATCTAACGACGTCATGAACGTATCTGGGCTTTCACAGAAGCAGTACTGTCCTGATGTATCTGTTGCAGAGGTTATATAAGTGTCCTGAAGAAATGATGAGAATGTGTCCTCCAAGTGCCAATCCTCCGATATCATCGCTTCGTTAAGCCATGGGAAATCAAATACTCCTAATGCCAAGTCTGTGTCACTTAAGTGGTAGCTGGCGTTCTTGTTGTTTAGCTCATTCTGGTTGATATCTTCTTCTGTGTTGATGATGTTATTAAGATCATGATCACTAAGGTCTTTCTTCTTTGGTGCTCTCTCTGGCGAGTATTTTACCTCTTGTTCCTGATCTCTTCCTCTTTTTTTGCTCTCTTGCTCCATTTCTACTCAGGAGAGGGACAGATTTAGCTTAGATAATCAAAACACAATTCAGATTTATCAAGACAATTACAGAAAGTATGGAATCCAGAACAAAGCAACCGGAGAAGTTTAATTTCTACCATGGGATCGAGATGATGAGATGTTTAGACATCAGTAATACAAAACATCCTGCACACGTTATTATGTTGCAAGAAGCTCTATATGGTATGGTATGAACATATGACAAAAATTAACCAAACTTAGGAAGTCGAAAACCCAGAAAAGTTAATAAAAGAGGAAGGAAATCAGATTGAAAAAAAGAAAAAAAATCGCCTGGATATAAAGATTTAAGCTTTCTTGTTTCTCGTCTCTGGATTACCTTGAAGACCCCGAAGAGGCTGTGTATACGAGTCTTTGTTTTGATGGAAAGAATGAAGATTTTAAGCTAAAGTCGTCTCGGCCTCAAACTCGCAAACACATACACAGACGAACACACACACGCGTATAACACACACTTCATGTCATGCTTTTTGAACCCTCTTGAGTCTTGTCTCTTGTTTGTATTTTTCGGCTTTCTGTCCCTGTCTTTGTTTCTGTCTGTGTTTCCCTTTCCCTATGCCAGTTAAAGCTCTAGCAACGGCAAGAATGAAGTTTTATAAGGTTGGTTCCTCATTTTGCGTTCCTTTCACTACCCTGAAATGGTCTCTCTCTCTATCTCTGTCTCTCTCTCTATACACACTATTTTTAGTGCTAAAAAGGGCCAACCAGCGAACCAGGCATGCATTGCACTCTTTTCGTTTGCATTCTCCATCACATTTATCTTCACACTTTCTCACTATTGTGACACATCATTATCACATGCTAACCTATCAGGGATTAAAGACTTCGATATGATGACACTCAATCTATGATCTATTTCCCATGGGGTTTGTTTTGTTGTACTTTAGAACTAATTTTCTGGTTGCTGTTTTATTTAGTTCTAATTTTTTAAAAGATTTTGTTGCTGTTCAAGTTTCCATTTTTATGGTAAGACCTGTCAGGCATTTTGCTTGGCTTAGTTGTTAAATTTGACCAAAGAAATCAACCTACTTTCGAGAACTACCAAATGTTTGTTTTTTTAAAAACTATTTTTACTCATTCTAAAAAATATTTCAACAAAAGGCTGGAACTGCCAACCTACCTCATCGTGACTTAGGTACTACCAGCCCCACGAGCGTGTGTTGATATGGAAACACATCATACCTACATTAAAAGGAGCCATTATAGTTCTCAAATAAGCTTCTGATAAGGTTACTACCTGATGCCAAATTAATAGAGCACAGATATATATTTGCCTCAAAACAAATAAGACGCATTTTAGTCACAAACTAATGATAGAATGTTAAATAAACAAATTATACAGAACGTCAGAACCTACATATCTCAGGCTTTCTAACAATGCCTCAGATTGAATCTTCCAATTAAAAGGTGAAAATCGAACAAGTATAAACTTGGATCTCTAGAAATTCCATGCTTGTTTTTTCCCTAGTATATTTCGTTTAATGGTCTAATCTACTTAATATTGACTCTATGTGATCAAATTATAACGATGAAACCAACTGAAACTAATCCACCACCAGCTTGGAATGCAGGACAAGGTGAACTCCTCAATAGTGAAATGAGATTCAGGTATACTTGCTTGTCTGTTGCCACTATTTGATCAGAAATTCTTCCCCGTTCTTATCAAATATTTCCTGCGTGAATGTCAATTCCAACCAATCAAAACAGGATCTTCAGTATGTTTTAAGGATGTAAATTATGAAACAGTTTTGTGGTAACTTTACCTGACCAATCTTCTCAAGATGGTATCAGTAGTTTCTCATCAATTCCAAAAGCCTTGGGCGTATTGTTATCGTTGTCAACAGAGATCGAATAACTTGTATCCAGGATTTCGTATCCAATCCACGGTCTTCTCAAGGTTTGCCGCACCCAACTTCCAGAAAGCCTCAACATATATGTTTACAGTTTGGCTCAGATTGCCAAGGAGAAAGAGAATTTACGCTATCTGCAGGAGTTATGCCTTCAATTACTTCTAGTTGTACACATGACAACCATTTCATTATATAATACGGATAAAATAAAATTTCCCGTTTCTCATTCGGAGATGAAACAGCAACTTCACTGTAAACAAGAAGTCAAATCAATTGACAATAAAAACTGTGATATCACTACCAATAGTCCCCACAAGAGCACAAGCCATTGTGAAAATGATGGAATCGATTAATATCCCGAACAACGATTTCCCTGCCAACCACAGTTGACACAAACTTGAATGCTGTATGGCAATCGCCACATATCCTAATATTCTTCTTGATGCGGATAGTCGATGCAGACGGTGTGTTGAGAAGTGCAAATGCTAAAGCAAGCTTCTCACTATGGTATTGCAATTTTATTTTCCTCTCTTGCTGGTCTACAAACAAAAGTACATGGCTTGTATCTGGGGTGTATCCAATTCCCTTAATTTTCTCAGAGATTGTCTCCCACATCTTATGTATCTGTTCTCTCATTGGGTGTGCGTGATCATCAGCCACAAAAGTGTGGACTTGATTCTCAATCTCAACCCAGCTACAAGCAGGTTCCTTCTTCACCCGACTTTCTTTCATCATCTTTCTTACTTTTGCAGCGTTATTCCAGCTGCCAGCAGTCGCGTAGATATTATAAAGCAACATGTGAGGCCCTGAATCACGGGGATCAATTTCAAAGATACGTTCAGCTGCATAAGCTCCTAATTTCTCATTCTTATACATTCTACATGCACCAAGCAAAGCTCCCCAGACAGCAGCAGTGGGCTCCATTGGCATTTGTCTTATAAACTTGTCAGCTTGATCAAGAAGACCAGCTCGACCAAGAAGATCAACAATTGCCACATAATGGTATATTTCTGGTTCTAACCTATACTTTTTCATCTCGTCAAAATAGAAGAGTCCTTCATCAAGAAGACCTGAATGGCTACAAGCAGTCAAAATGCATAAGAAAGTTATCCCATTTGGCCTAATTCCCGTTCTTAACATTTGTTCAAATCTTTTTAGTACCATCTCTCCAAGTCCATGTTGGGCAAATCCAGAAAGCATTGAATTCCAAGAAACAACATCTCGTTTTACCAACCTATCAAAAACTTTAATTGCATCCTCAATGCTCCCCGACTTTGCATACATGTCAAGTAAAGTGTTCCCAACAAAGGCAACAAGCTCCGTGTCTGATTTTATCATACGGGCGTGAACCCATTTACCTTGCTCCAATGAACCGATGCTAGCAGAAGCACTGAAAACACTAGAATAAGTGAATTCTGTTGGTTCAATGTTTTCCCTAAGCATGTTGTGAAGCAGCTGAAAAGCATGCTCTCCTTCGCCTTTCCTAACATGGGCAGCAATTAAAGCATTCCAAGAAACCTCATTCTTGCTCACCAACCCATCAAAGACCACCCGAGCTTCCTCCACTTGGCCATACCTAGCATACATGTCTAAAAGAGCAGTACCCACAAAAACATCAGTATGGTGTCCCATCTTTAAAGAAAATGCATGAAGCTGCCAACCATGACTCTTACTTTTACAAGCTCCCGTCCCAGAAGCCTTTAATATGATGGACAATGTAAAGTGATTAGGCTGCACGCCACTCCTCAACATCTCCGGGAGCAAAAAGATCGCTTCTTTGCTTTGCCCATGTTGAGAATATCCCATAATCAAAGCAGTCCAAGAAACAACATCTCTTTCAGGCATCTCCTCGAACACCATACGCGCATCTTCCAAGCTGCCACACTTGGCATACATATTAACAACAGTATTCATCATATAAACATCGTGCTTGAACTCGGAATTAACAACATGGGCATGAACAATTCGTCCTTCTTCGAGTTTCCTCAAATGGGCACATCTGATTAGCAACGAATGATAAATGCTTCTACTGGGTAACAAACAACCGCGGTCAATAAGGTCGAGAACATGAAGGCCTGTACCAGAACCGTCAAAACTCTTACAAAGAATGTTCTTGCGCCGGATTAAGAAACGTTCGGCACCCGAACTACTAGATTCTGACGTCTCCAAATCGCCGCCAGTATTAGAACTAGCAGCCCATGAGCTCAGTTTGCATGGAAAAGTAGCGGCAGCAAAGTATAAACATTTTGCACACACATCTTTGCGTACTAAATGCCAGAGCATGTGTACAACTACAACACTTCTGTTGTGCTACAAATGTAGATTTTATTCAATTTCAAATGAACTTTCATCGAATTCAAGTTGAGTTTCAATGTCTTTTCAAGGAGTAGCTTGTATGTATATCAAACTGAATGGAGCTAAACCCAAGACTCTCTTTAATCAAGCGGAGTTCAAGTTGGACTAAACTTTAATTTCTATACGAGTGAAAATCCTTTTTATTATTTTAAAATATGTGTTAAATTTAATTGATTAAAATAACATTATAATTGAAAATATCAATGCGACGTCGTTGAGAAACGAAAACTCAAAACTTGATGCCCTAGCTGTTGGAGAATACTAACAGAAGTACTGAGAAGAAAAGCGGACTCAAAACATTCCTCCCCGTATTTCCTGTTCTTCAGCCAACTGCAAGATGAAGCTCGTCAGGTGAGTAGTTGGTAATCCATTACTTGCCTTTATGCTTGTAATTATATAATCTCTTTATCTGTTAATTTTCTGGGTTTATGCAGGTTTTTGATGAAGTTGAACAACGAGACCGTTTCTATTGAGCTAAAGAACGGCACCGTTGTCCACGGCACCATCACAGGTTTCGTCTTCTGCTTAAACCTTTACTACTTGGAATAAATATCTAGTCTTTTCCTTTTCTGCTGTAGTTACCACCTTATTCAGTGATGGGAATTGCTTTGTAAGGCTTGATCTTTGAAAGGTTTAATCCTCTTAAATTTGAAATTCGTGAAATGGGTTTAAGAGGAATAGATGATCAGTTTGGTGAAATATTGTTGCTCAACGCCTTATAATGCAAGTGAAAATGGTGTCTTGTAAAATGTGAAAATGGTTCCTTGTAAAAGCCCTCTGCTATGTTTTAGCATTAAGTAATGTCCCAGTCAGCTAGACCCCTTCAGTAGTTTAGCCATCACCAATTGCTTCACCCCAGGTTTTGACTTTGTCTGTTATATGCTGGTGGTTTTTTCCTGCCGCAAGGAGATATATACATTGTTCTTGAAACAAATGTTGTGGAATTTGATAATACTTCTTAATTTTATTTGATTACTGAGAATTGAAGATACTATTTCACTCATCGGAACTCCGGCGGGCAAGAAACCAATGAATTTAACTTCATGATCTTCTGTTGCTGATGATATTAGGTGTAGACATCAGTATGAATACTCATCTGAAGATGGTGAAACTAACACTGAAAGGCAAAAATCCGGTGACATTGGATCATCTCAGTGTGAGGGGTAACAATATCCGTTACTATATCCTTCCTGACAGCTTGAATCTAGAGACATTGCTGGTTGAAGAAACACCTAAGCTTAAACCTAAGAAGCCAACTGCTGGTATGCCTATTCTCATTTATCCGACTTTGATTTTATATTTCATGCTCACCTTTCTCTCTCTGTTGTGGATGCTTACCCTTGTCTATGTTGTGGTGAAATTCAGGGAGACCTGTGGGTCGGGGTCGGGGTCGAGGTCGTGGAAGGGGACGGGGACGAGGCCGGTAATTGTATTTCAATGGTTCTAACTTTTGTGGCAGCTGCTAATGTAAACACTTGTACTGTAAGAAGGATCTGTTATTAAAGACAAGAACAGGAGTATAACATCAGTTGCTTGTCTTCCTTCTCTGATGCTTTGGTTTATAGAGGCTAAAATTATGGATTTTATTCTGGAGTTCGTTTTTGCCAAATGTTACCCACTAGTGAGGAATTGATGAGCTTATGCTATCTGACTACTTCTTTCATATTTCTTCAGTTAAAATGCAACCCCCAAGATTTACCAGAGTTAGTTATACTCGCATTCTTATATATAAACCATCTTTAGTCTTTATTAGGTTGATGTGAGAATTTAACTAGTCTACTACTTCCCTTTGCGATTGAATCATAAGAACTTACATTTTATAACCAGAGAACTAAAAGAGCATAATTTTCAATGATTTGCTGCTCCAAGTTTTGTATAAAGGAAACAGTGAATCAATATCACTGAGGTACAAAACCGGTGTGGATGCTCATCAAACATTTGTTGGAGAAAGAACAAAAATTACCCGTTAAACATAACAAAACACCAGCAAGGGAAAATGTACAAAATTCAAAGGAGATAAAAAAGGAAAAGGTTACTTCGCCCCTGTTTTGTTCTATACTTTTCCTTCATTGCAAACTTTGAATTCACCTTTTGGTAATGATACATATGATAGTGGGGCTATGGTGCTTTCACCCTTCGTATCTTCTACAGATTGGTTCCATCCGTTATCCATACAATGGATAGTTGGAAGGTATGAGTAATATTGAGCGATAGTAGGAGAAGCAGAAGGGAAAAAAGAGAGGGAAGGAAGGAGAGGTTGTGAGATTGCCATCTGAATTATTATTATTTATTATTGGTATTGGGAAGAGTTGATGGAGATGAAAGAATTGAACTTTGTTGATGTTGGTGCACCGTCATCATCATGTTCATAGGCCCTGAAGATGGCTTAAACAGCTTATTCACGTCAAACCCACCACCAGCTGACTGGTTCTGCTTTTGGATTACCAGGTGAAGCCATTGATACACGTAACAATTCCAACGCCAATAACAGCAACTGATATGAATATAATTTCAAATGTTACCAACTCAAATTAGTAACCTATACATATTCAGAGAAGGGATTTAATGGAATGGTTAAAGTTTGATCCTTCGCGGTTCAATCAGTAATATAACAAAAGATTTCAAAGAAAGATGAGAACGTTTAAGGCATTTTTCAGGGATTCCAATTACATTTGTCTTTCGAGTTCTATAGTCTATGTAACTTGCATTATCTCATTTTATATTACAATTAGTTAATTTTTTCAGTTCTTTCAATTTTTGTTAGATTTGTTATAATCTGTCTCTTTACGAATTTAGTATGCTCAATGTCGAAGTTACTGGATCAGAAATTTTCCTTTACACTTGCTCAGCTCATCATATGCTTATGCCACTCAAACCAACTCACAGAGTACTGCGGTATCAGAAGATTTGGGTGCAGCTCCTGCTCCATGATAAGGTTGGAACTTTCATGGAGATAACGGAGAAGAACAGTGGCAGTGGTTACATGCCCTGAAATTACAATCAAAAGATCTTTACTGTGCTATTAGTTGCTTGCTTGCTTAAATCAATCGATTGCCTAGACTCTAGTCAGGGTAGGAATGAAAAATGAAAATTTCAGTTTGGATTCATCATCAAACAATGACTTCTTCAAGCAATCTTGAAAAAGCATCGTATCATCAAATAATACATACGAAGAATAACCACTGTACTGGAAATCATAGTTTCCTTCAACAACAGTTCAGAAGAATTCTGTTAAGCAGCACAACAAACGAAAAAGAGGGGCCAGGAAGTTAAAAAGGGAAAAAAGCGACTGACGAATTTACAGCTGTTAAACATGAAATCAAGAACAATTATCTGTATACCTTCAATTCACATGTAGCAATTCACAAAGGTATTCAGAACCGTGTATTAAATAAAAATGAAAGATTCAAAGGGAAATAAGCTTCTGGGGTCAAGAAATGAGAATCAGATTTCAACTGCAGCAGCCCCCAGCTTGGGGAGAAGTGCCATCTCTGCCTCCTGATGGACCAGGAATTCCACCGTATCCAATTTTAATTCCGTAAGACTGCATAAAAAAGCAAAAATCAGCCAAATAACCGTAACTCTAGCTCAATTACCTCGATAGTAACTACTCTAATTAAATGCCAAATGCATCTTAAACTGACTAATAATGAACTGAATGATTCTAACAAACAGGTTCGTATTAAGAAAATTACAAGGTAAGAAAGCAATCTCCAATGGTGCTTAATCTTCAAAGTCCATATATATAAATGCACAATCTAAAGTGAGAATACTTGTACCCTTTCAAGTAATTGATTACAGCAATCATCCAAGATTGAGTTAGTAAGGATGAAGTTTGAGAAAATATAGAATAAACACGGAAAACTCACCTCATTTGATACATCAAAAACTCCATCCTGGATTTTCTTATATATTGTTGCGGCAGTTTTTATGAATGCCTGCAAAAGGAAACTTGCAAATATGAAAATCCAAAAGATAAATGTCAGGAAGCAATTTCACAAATAAAACATGCTCCAACATTAGTGGCATCATGCTTCTTTACCTCCTCGACATTCTGAGCTGTTTTTGCAGAAGCCTCCATGAAGATCAAACCGTGCTCCTTTGCAAATTGTTCCCCTTCCTCAGTACTCACAGCTCTTCTATGAGAAAGATCACACTTATTACCAATGAGCATAATGACCATATTTGCATTAGCATGCTGCCTTGCATCCTCCAGCCAGCTAGCCAAGTGATTAAAGGTTTCTCTCCTGTCATGGGATCCAACTGGTGTCAATACTAATTATGCTGCCACAGGTTCACAAGCATTAACTTAACTACTAGGGGCAGTTTGTCACTTTAAACTGGAAAAGGCTTAATCTAACGTTCCTGACCAACACAATACATGCAAGGGTAATTTTTGCCTCACATACCAGTCTCCAGGCGAAAGAGTAAACACCAAAATATGCTAAACATCTTTCTTCCAGATAACTGAGCAGGCACTTCACTAGTTTAAGAAAACATTAGAAAAAGATCGCAGAAAGTTTCTACATTTTTTATAACCATCAAGCTGTAACCATATTTTCCCAAAAGAACGAGTGATATTTGCATGAATTTAATATGGAGTAACATGCACAGACAAAAAGAAGGTGACTTTATTAAATGAGCGCCTCATAAACTTATAGAAAAGAAAAATGACTTGCAAACTAAAAGTACCTTGTAATATCATAGACCAGTAATGCACCAGCAGCACCTCTATAGTAAGACCTTGTAATTGATCTGAAGGATTCTTGACCAGCCTATTAATAATAAAAAATTTACATCATCCAAGTCTATGTTGACAATACCTTCGTCATATGTTAATAATAAAAAATTTACACCATCCAAGTCTATATTGACAATAGCTTCGGCATATGTGGAAGCAACACCATAACTGCTTGTTAGAGATTGATACATGAACAAAATTTAATAAAATATCAGTACCAACTAGTGAGTGTAATCTCTTTGGGGCTTTTCACTGTATAGTTATTCATTTTAACTTTTTTGCCTGAGTCCAATTATGACAAAAAGCTATCAATAAAAAAAACGTTTTCCATACAATCGGAATAGGAATCTATTTAAAAATAAATCTCATTTGACAAACAAAATAAAATTTCCTCCCAAAATACTACGAAAGACTGCTGATGATATACCATGAAAGAAATAAAGTTTGACCCACAATCGATGTAAAAAGGAACAAACCGTGTCCCAAATTTGGAGCTTAATAGGTTTATTGTCGATGTTGATCATGCGGGCTCCGAATTCCACGCCGATTGTCAAATCATGCACTGGCTGGAACCTCTTGTCCGTGAATTGTAGTAACAGACACGATTTCCCAACGCCTGCAAACACAAATTTCACCAAAATGAAAAAAAGAACAATTTCCAAATAAATAAAAAGTTTCAAAATTGAACACAATCGAATCATTGAATCACCAAATCCAGATACACAGGATTACCCGTGTCGCCAATGATGATGTACTTGAAGAGATACGCGTATGACATCTTCTTAGTATGGATCACGGATTGATCTCCTAAAGAATTCTTACCCAAACAAACCAAAACTCAAAAATCAAAACTTTCCTCTGTATTCTAACTTAACGCTTGAAACAAAATCAACCCAAGTGAGAAAACAAACTAATCATTGCTTACACAAGTGCTTACATACATATGTTTTATAGAGATATATTATATGCTGAAGGAAAAACACGAGAAGAAGTTGAAAGGAAAGAGAGAAATGATGGGAGTTTTTGATTAGCGTGTGAAACTAAAACAGTAGCCATAGTCTTTAAAAACAAGGGAATAAATTTTTCATTTTTGTATTGATTTTAATTAATGACAAAATTATTATCAATATTATCTTATTGTTAAATTAATAACAAACTAATAAAAAATGTGAAATAATCGCGTTAGGCTTCTTAAGATATTAATGGGTTGTTATCCAGCTAAGACTTGTTTGATATGTATAAATAATTGTAATTTGTTGTTTAATTAAGGATAATATATGGTAAAAGAGTAGTGATTAAGATAGATCATAGTTGTTGTGTGTTCTGCGTTGGCTTTTAGGGATCCTAGCTGTCACTTTTGCCTATGAGATGGCATTTGGGCCGGGTTAAGTCGGGTCGGAGCAATAGGTCAGGCCTTAATTGACTAGGCCTTGGCGTACTCTCAAGTCCAATTTTGTTTAAAATTGGGCTTTAAATCAAACTTTAATTTGGGTTTGAGTTGGCCAGATTCAACCTAACCTGAGGCTCGACACTTGTAATAAAAATAACAATTATATTGTATAAAATGATACTATTTTTTTATTTTTATTTTTAAAAGATAAAAATAGGTCTAATTGATTTAGTATTGCATTATCATCCCCACCTTCTTCATTCTAAAACATACAATGGTCTTACTTTCCAAATCTTAGGTCATCTTTTAGTTCAATTTTCTTTTATAGAAGACACAAATTTTCATGTGATTTATTGTTTTAAATTATTGAACATATTTATAATATTAAAATATTCATTTTTCCTAAATTTTAATAAAAAATTGACATTGAAATTAGTTATGTATAATTTTTTGCTAAACTAACTAAAAAATATTTAGGACA
>JAOTAZ010087327.1:0-11965 GCA_025629785.1 Erythroxylum oxycarpum | reverse complement strand
GTTACAGAATTTATTTACTTGTTAGCAAATAAATTTGTTTACTTTTCAATTATTTATTTTTATAAAATAAGATGAAATTATTACTAATAGTTAACAAATATAATATAAATTAGTTATCCAATTAATTTATAATATTGAATTGTCTTCAAATTTTGTTTATTATTTTATTATTTCGGTACTAAAAGTATAATTAACGATAAAATGATTTTGTTTTCTTAGAAAAATATAAATAAATAATGAAATTTAAAAAAATTTAAAAGAAGGCGTACGTGACTGTTGTTTGATTTTCTGAGCTTGCCGTCAACAACGATGGTGGGCCAAAAGAAGAGATAAGAATACGTTCAGAATTTGGAGTAGGAAATTCTCTATTCAATGGGCGGGGAAAATGATTTATTAATATAATTATTTTATTTTGTTCATGTACTTAGTATGAGAAATTTCATTTAAATTTTTAATATTGGTAATTTAACCATGTTAAATTAAATTTTCAATCTCTGTCTAGCTCAACAAAATTCGGAACTTCAAAAGGTATACGTGTAAAGGTTTTACAAGCCTACATTTGACAATTATTCGTATCCAGCAGCAGGTCTCGTGCATGCACCTGGATATTTCTTGACTTTCTAAAAAAGGAAAAACGCTTTTGACTGTAAGGATTTCCAAAAGTAGGATAGACACATGTGGGTAGCTGGAACTACCGCATTCATTTGTCACATGTTTTTTTAATCACTGGGGCGAAGTTCATTACCTTAGTCACATAACATGCCTTTCGGATGGAACGGTGGACTAATCCGATTTTGCTTTTCCATTTTCGCCGGCTGCCGCGCATGTTAGGAAAGGACATAGAGTTGAAAACAATTGCTTTCATTACGTATACGTTATTCTACCTTCAATTCAAGTTTATAGTATTTCTTTTCTTTTTCCTTAGTCAACAACTAAGCATACTCCTTTAGAATGGTCTCAAGTCTATTACTATTATTTATTACAATGCGAAAGCAGAGCAGACAGTAGGCCGTAGATTTTTGACCAAATTAAATACATCAATTATGCTTTTTCCAGTTTCCATGAGAATCTCACTAACCATTAATCAGTGTTTCTTTATGGTGCTAGTCTTAATTCAACAAGCCATTAATTATTTTGCGCTTACTGTATAAAGGCCCGCTTAAAGATAGACTTTCCATAACCTTCATTTCAATGGCAGAGGACATGAAGTTTGAAGTGCAAGTACTCTGCCAAGATCTAGTCAAACCATCCACAACCCAACACAGCCGATATCACCAACTCTCATGCATCGATCAAATGATGGTTACAATGTACATGCCTTGGCTCTTCTACTATCCTGCAAGTGACAATAGCACAAACAAAGAAGAAACCTGCGAGAGAGTCAAAAGGTCTTTATCTGAGGCCTTGACCATGTTTTATCCGGTGGCCGGACGTTTCAGAGAGAACAAGTACGTGGACTGCAACGATGAGGGGGTCCATTTCGTGGAAGCCAAGGCCAAGTGCAACATTCAAGATATTCTCCAAAATCCCAATTCCTATGACATCAACAAGTTGCTTCCTTTCGACATGG
Source organism: Erythroxylum oxycarpum (assembly GCA_025629785.1). NCBI lineage: Eukaryota > Viridiplantae > Streptophyta > Magnoliopsida > Malpighiales > Erythroxylaceae > Erythroxylum > Erythroxylum oxycarpum. The sequence continues at coordinate 10,395 of JAOTAZ010087327.1, read as the reverse complement.
ATCATGTTGGTGACGAGGTTGCTTGTGTCCAAGTCACTCACTTCGATTGCGGCGGAATGACGATAGGGTTTGCAATGTGTCACAAAGTGGGTGATGCATTGTCTTCAATTATGTTCCTTCAAACCTGGTCCGCCATTTCTCGGGGCGAAGGAAGCACTACAATCGTCCCTCGTTTCGACTCTGCCAAGTACTTTGCACCTGTTAACCTGCCTGAATTTGACCGTGGGTTCGTGTACAAGAGGGAAAATTTTGTCACAAAGAGGTTTGTTTTCGATCCCTCAAGCTTATCAGCTATTCGAGACAGGTACGTTTACAAGGACAGCGTCAACAAGGAGACAATACGACCAACACGGGTTGAAGCATTAACAGCTTACATATGGAGGAAGATCAACGCCATCACGGAAGTCAAAGCAAGTAAAGACAAAGTCATCACAGCCTGTCATGCGGTGAACTTGCGTCCAAGGATGAACCTGCCATTCTCGGAGCAACAATTCGGGAATCTCGTACTAGATCCCGAAATAATAAAATTGGTAGACAACAATACGAAATCGTCATGTGATGATTTAATGGTCAGGAAAATGAGAGAAACATTAGGGAACTTGAACGCAGAGTACGTGAAGAATCTGCAAGCAGGGACCACATATTTTGATATGATTAATGAGAGGTCTGAGAAGATGCTAAAAGGAGAGATGGTTGTTATTGACTTTACAAGTTGTTGCAGGTTTCCGATATATGAGATCGACTTTGGATGGGGAAAGCCAGAGTGGGTGAGTTCTACACGGAGTTCGTGTGGTAATTTTGTAGGTTTTTTTGACACCAAAGGTGGTGGTGGTATAGAGGCTTGGATTACTTTGACAAAGGAAGAGATGCCTAAGTTTGAAGCCGATGGTGAGCTGATTGCGTTTACATCTCCTAAGCACAAACATTAAACAATCTTCATATCATTTTATTATTGAGGATATTCAACTGTATCTGCATAAAGATTGGGACTGTTCGCTCGTAGAATACTTGTCTTTGTTGTACTTGCAATTGATGATGTTATGGTTTTCTACATTTATGAAGCGGCTCGGCATTTCCAAATAAGAAAAAAGTTACCTGGCATAATAAAATAATAACATTTCCGTTTTAATCAGGACAACCTAATAAAATAACTAATAAATTAAGTACGTTATATGTAAAATTTTGTGATTTTTCGAGCAATTTTTTATATACCTAACATTTTATTGGAGAACCACTATATCTATCTTATTGTTTTTAGAAAACAAAAATCCACTATGCATTATTTCTGTAGTTTTTATAATTATTGAAAAACCAAAGGTGTTAATTATTTCGCAAACTTTCCGTAAACTTCTTTAACACGAACAAAAATAAAAACAAACAAAGCTAAAATAATAAAAACACCAAAAATTTGATAACGCAGTTTGACACACTCTACCTACATCTGTGAGGTCCTCACCCAGACTAATACTTTCAAGAGAGTGCAATAGATTTACACAAGGTCACACTAAAACAACACCACTCAATCCTTATAACTATCTCTCAATCTCACTTTCCGTGAAAGATTTTCACACCCGATAACACGACCCACTCTTGTTAATTTCGTCAGAAGATTTTTCTAGCTACTTTTACTCTAAAATAATTAATAAAAGAATAACACAAGTTCTTAATCAACTAAGAACTGAACGATAATATACTTGAGATAAAAGAAAGACTTCTCTATGATTTTATCTTCTTGAAATAATCCAACTGAATCTCTTCACCGTAGCTAACTCTCTCTTCACAAAAGCATGTCGCAATGTTTCTTCAATTAATAACTAATGCTCACTTCATCGTAGTTGACATTCACTGCATCATAAACTCACACCCACAGCCACGATTCATCAACACCAGAGATTCACTTCAATTTTTTCAATAAGAAAAATGTGTGCAACACCAACACCTACTCACCAACCCACTACACCATAGCTCTCATCACCCATCACACATTGTTAAGCAATCTTCACAGGCACATGCACAATGCAATCACAGTTTTATTGAACAACTAACTCACATCAAGTCTATCTCACACATGACCGTGTTGCCACACACACACTCTCACTTGCTTTATACCACTCACATGTTTGATAGACTTCTTCGGTGATTTGAAGATGTGCACAATCCCACAAGTAATTAGAGTCCCCATTCAACCATACAGCCACCATGTTGACTTTTTTTAAAACAATAACCTCATCCTTTGATTTTCTTCAATCCACAAAATCTGGCGATAACTTTTTAGCATGTCTAGCAGTAAAACTAATTCCAATGCCACTATGATGATAAACTCCAATGTAGTATAGAATTCCTACAAGTTATATGTTATATGTCCAATTAAAATGTCAAAACTAATATATATCTTAAAAGTTTCCCCTTTTTGGCATTTTTGTCACAACTCTTGAACTCCACATAAATAATCATAATTGGACATCTAAGAATGAAATTCACAATGCTCTCTCTAAATGTAATATTCAATTACATATTACATAATCATAAGTCATCTTTAGTCAACAAAACATAGAGAGAAGAAAAAAATATAGTCTTATCTTAATTATTCTCCCCCTTTGAGACAATATATGTCAAAAATATGAATTTAAGAAGCACCAGGGAAGCGAAGAACTCATCGCTTTAAATTTCGAAGAGCATCAGTAGCTACTTGAACGATTCCTTCAATTCGTTCAATTTCAGTAAAGAGAGTTGCATGCAAATTTGTTAAGTTGTCATTTTTGTGCTAATTTTGTATATAAATATCTTTCATGTGTCGAAATTATTACTTAAAATTGATGGATTTGCTTCTTAATTGTTCTCAGATGATTCTCAACACTTGAAATATGAAATTGAATGAAAAAGATGCAAGGAAAGTTAAAATAATCCGAATTCCAAAGACTGATAGGAAATTCAGTGACTAAGTGTGGGCACGTGCAAGGACGAAAACTGTCTGCAAGATCTATTTTTAAATGCAAATCCGATTCACTTAAGATTTTTATGATTTTGAGAATCAGATTACATCTTTATTGATGGGGATCGATCACCTGAATCTGGGGGAAGATTATCTGCAAAAGATCATGGAGAAAAGGAGGAGATCGAAGGAGATAAAAGGGAATTTGCATTACTGTTCATGCAGACCACTTTAGGGATATTTTTACATTCTTCTGTAGAATTTTTCTGCAGTTTTTCTTCTTGTTTTGGTCAGCCATAGTTAGGTCTTTCAATTTCTGCAGTATTTCTCTAGGGGTTTTCAGATTTTCTAAGAAAGACTAGGGATGGAGACTTTACATTTGGCTATTTCTTTATTGATTCTCACTTTTGTCATGAGTAGCTAAATCTTTTTTCTTGGTTGAGGGAAACCATGTTATCATCTATTATATGTGAGATGTTCCAATAAAGTTTGTTTTGTTGATGAATATTGAGTGCCTTCCGAATTGTTTTTATGATTGAATTGGTTGATTTCTAGGATGCGCAGCTAGGAATTGATTCGTTTAATTAATAGTCAGATTACTAAAATATGACATTCAGTTTTGCTAATCACAAATGACAATTAGGATTACCATCTTTACGATTAGAGTTGGAAAGAAGAAACTCATCTTGATTAAATGCATGTCGTACGTATGTTGTCTTATTCATTGGTTTCTTAGTTCTTAAAGTTATTACTCAATTGAACTTAAGATCATATCCAAGTTGTTGATTACTAAGAATGTTTAGAATGCATGTTTCTATTCATTTAAGAGAAAACATCTATTGCCCCCATAATTTTTTTCTTTAGGTAAGCATGATTTAAATAAATTTTGAGGTTTTAGTGGATTTAATTTTTGGACTTATTATTATGTTAATGTTAGCAAAACTATATGACATAGGTTCATTGAATTAAAGTGTTGAGGTAGTAAGATTTATTCAAGGGTATTTTTGGAAGACCACTTAAGGATGAAGGAACCTAAGCTTATAAGGAAGGGCAATATAGACAATTTAGAATCATTAATGGCAAAATTGAAATAAGAAGTGATGGCTTGCTTTTTAAGGAAGAAGTAAAAATGTAATTGGGAGAAAAGAAACAAAGAGAAGGGAGAAAGAAGAGAGTTCGGTGAAGAAGAGAGGAAAGAAAGAAGAAAAAGCTAGGTTTTGATTTTTCTTGGTCCTAAAGAGTGATCTTGAAGTTATTCAAGAAGGGAAAAGGTAGAAGATGATGAGAGCTTCCATTCAAGCTAAGAAACTTTTCATTTGGTGAAGATTCAAGGTAAGTTGGATTTTAATCTTTGGATTTTTGAAAGGGTTTTGATTCATATAGCTTTAGAAACATATGGGTTTAAGGATTTTAGGATCAATTTTATGAATATATTCTTATAATTTCTCCAATTTGTATCCCTATTGATATGAAAATTTTGTCTTTGATAAAGAAAATCAAAGGAGGCAAGAGGAGCAAGAGTAGAGACGTTTTTTTAGCAAAGTTTTAAGTAAGAAAATTTAAGGTGAGTTTCATGTTTATAATTGGACAATGAGCCATTATGTTTTTCTTGTTAGTCGAGAGAATAAAATTTCTTAATTATTTTCTAATTGTTGCATTTGTTGCTTTTGAATGATTTGCAGAATTGTTATATGTTTTGTTGTATGAAATTTTGATGATGAATTGTGAATTGCTACATGAAAGGGTTTTCGAAAATTGCATGTTCACGAAAAACAAGTTTTAGAAAATTTTCCATTTGGGCAATCTGATTTCAAGTCATGAATTTTATGTTGTGTGGGTTTGGGATAGTCCCTCAAGAATCGTCATGTGCACGTTGACCCAAGTATAGGCTTCTCTCGCCTGCCCACTAGTGGCACGGAGTTCCTTTAAGGACTCCCTCAAGTTTACGGCTACATAGGACCATTATATGGGAATGTGTAATGTATCATGAATATGGACCTATCCAAGCCATTTTGATATGCTTACGTGTTTATGATTTGCAACTAAGTTAAAAAATGCATAAATTGTGTTGTATGTGATTTTGATTACTTGACAAGAATTTGGAGAAACATGTATTTTATGATCCAATAAGAATTTTCCATGATAAAGAACTTTTGAAAGGTTTTGCTTGTTATTTGTTATAAACTTGTTACCTACGAGCTTTTAAGCTCACCCCTTTTTGTCCCATCTTCAGGTGAAGAAAATGAGATCGAGTATCCAAGAGTCGAGGCGTTATTATATATTTGCAATGTTTCTGTATATTAAGTTAGATTTTGTAAAAGCAAGACGTTAGATGCATTTTGAGAATTATTGGGTTTAGTATATTTCGGTATTTTGGATCTTGATACCAATGATGTAATGTGGCTTAGAATGTCATTAAAGCTTTGTAAACTCTTATTCTATGATGTTAATGGAATAGGGATTTGTGAATGGATGATTGTTAAGTTGAAATATGAATTAATTTAAGGATGAGTTTAAGTGGGAGTTCGGTATATTTGGGAAAGTTATCAAATTAAGAAGACAAATTTTGAATATGGATTGTTGTTGCATATTAGGTGGATGTTATGAATAAGAAAATAGGAATGAATGATGAAATGTAGTTGGATGGTTAAGAATGATGTTGCATGAGAGGAAGTGAAATTGAGAAAATTTTCAAGTCTTTCATAAGTGTAAAAATTATGTACTGATTTTAAGAGAAAAACTGGATTAATTTAGAAAGAACTATACAAAGATGTCTTCATAAAAGTTGTAGTTTATACTTTTATCTTTCCAACGATATAAAGTATGAAATTTTTGGGCAATGGAGTTGGAAGATATGATCATTAGAATTTTGGATGCTGTTTAGGATGAAACTTTTAGGACAGCCACATTGATTGAAATTTTGATACTTATAAATGTAGAAATTATTTTTAAGTTCTTCATAAAAGTTGTAGATATTTCTTTTATCTTTCAATTGATATAAAGTTTGTAATTTAGAGTTCTGTATCAAAAGTTATGGAAGTTTGAAGTTGAGATGTCGGTGAAGAAGAAAAAGTTGAAGGTCCACCCGCATGCACGACCGCGACTCTGTAAGACCATCACATTGTCGCGATCATGCATGGGCACGATTGCGACTCTGCAGGACCACCTGAATGTCGCGGTCGTGCATGTGCACGATCGCGACTTCCCTGTTTGTCCAAAGAAGGTTATTTTCTGACATACTTTGATCTTTTTATTATAACTTCTTCTCTAGACCTCCAAATAACCTGATTTTTTAAGCATTGGATTCATAACACATTCTTCTATCTCTCCAGAAAAATTTATAGCTTTTGGCATTGATTCAAAATAGATTGATTGAATCAAAGTAAGGGTATCGTTTGGAAGAGCATGAACTGAACATTTTACTGAACATGCTTCAGTATTTAGAGGATATCTTGATATGTAGAGCTTCAATTGAGATGATTCTTGTTTTTAAATAAACTAGACACATAGAGCTACAAATACTATGAAGAGAGTAAATTTTTATTCGGTCCCTAATACTTTCAATTTCCAGAGTGAAGTTGGATATAGTGTACTATTTCAGTACAATAGCAATCTAAAATATTTGGGTTACAACTTTTAGATTTTTGAACCAAATTGAATGATTTTGGTTTCATTAGAAACCTGAGACAATGGGGATCAAATGTTCTGAAGAAGTATTATTGAAATTTCTTTTTAAGATGTCCCAAAATCTATTCGGAAGTAAGTGAGATGAGTTCATTTTTGAGGTTTGACTTGGTGTGGGCACGCCACCTATATGGGATGATGGCTAATGAAGGTTCATTGAAACAACTCTACAAGGTAATACGCAAGCTCAAGTATTATGATTTTCAGAGCAAGAGTTGGGCTCAAAAAATGGGGTCCAACAACATCACCCCAATGAATGTTTGTTGATGAACTGAATTTTAATCAAGGATCCATATTAGTGTGATAACGTCGGTGACCCGAAGCCAAGATTTGTTTACTGAATTTCCAAATCTAAATATTTTAGTTTAATTTTAGTTTTTGTTATTTTTAAATCTTAAATTACATGAACCAAACCCCCTCCCCCTATATTGTTTTAGTTTTGAACTCGTATAATCTTTATCATTAGAATTCCTCGTGAGAACGATCCCTACTTTTCGCTATTACATTAATTTATATTGTAGGAAGTTGGTTTCTTTTTTAAAAAAATTTTGTTGCAGACGACAACAGTATCAAATTTTGGCGCCGTTACCGGAAAATTTCTTAACAATTTTTTAGTGATGTTTTTGTTTTTATTTTTGGTTTCGTTGCTCTTGGTTACCTTACCTTCTGTTTGTTTTTGTTTCACAATTTTTCCCCTATTTTTCGATCTTTTAGTGACATGGCTCATTATCAATATGCTTTTGATTCTGATTTTTCATATTATCCTTATTATGATGTTAAGTTTCCATCTATTATTACTTTCAAGTTTGACCATCAAGTGGCAAATTTTACATCTATAGTAACGCAAGTAGTGAGGGATTTGATAGCAAATATGGCTTCTAATACATAACAATTCATGATACGTACTGGGTGATAAATTCAGTGACTAAGCATGGGTACGTGCAAGGACAAAATCTGTCTACAAGATCTATTTTTAAATGCAGATCCGATTCACTTAAGATTTTTATGATTTTGAGAATCAGATTACATCTTTATTGATGGGGATCGACCACCTGAATCTAGGGGAAGATTATCTGCAGAAGATCATGGAGAAAAGGACGAGATCAAAGGAGATAAAAGGAAATTTGCATTATTATTCACGCAGGCCACTTTAGGGATAGTTTTACATTCTTCTACAGAATTTTTCTGCAATTTTTCTTCTTATTTTGGTCAGCCACAGTTAGGTCATTCAATTTTTGCAGTATTTCTCTAGGGATTTTTGGATTTTCTAAGAAAGAACAAGGATGGAGACTTTACATTTGGTTATTTCTCTATTGATTTTCACTTTTGTCATAAGTAGCTAAATCCCTTTTCTTAGTTGAGGGAAACCATGTTATCATCTATTATATGTGAGATGCTCCAATAAAGTTTGTTTTGTTGATGAATATTGAGTGCCTTCCGAATTGCTTTTATAATTGAATTGGTTGATTTCTATGATGCATAGTTAGGAATTGATTCGTTTAATAGCCAGATTGTTAAAATATGGCATTCAGTTTTGCTAATCACAAGTGGAAATTAGGATTACCTTCTTTACGATTAAAGTTGGAAATTCTAAGAAGAAACTCATCTTGATTAAATGCATGCCGTATATGTGCTGTCTTATTCATTGGTTTCTTAGTTCTTAAAGCTATTACTCAATTGAACTTAAGATCGTATTTTAGTTGTTGATTAATAAGAATGCTTAGAATACATGTTTCTATTCATTTACACTTAAGAGAAAACATCACCCCAATGAATGTTTGTTGATGAATTAAATTTTATATCAAAGATTCATATTAGGGTGATAACGTCGGTGACCCGAAACCAAGATATGTTTACTGAATTTCTAGATTTGAATTTTTTCGTTTAATTTCATTTTTGTTATTTTTAAATCTTAAATTACGTGAATCAACCCCACCCCTAACCCCAATTTATTTTAGTTTTGAACTTGTATAATCTTTAACATTAAAATTCTTCGTAGGAATGATCTCTACTTTCCGCTACTACATTAATTTATATTACAGGAAGTTAGGTTCTTTTTTAACATTTGGTTGTAGGCGACAATAGTACCAAATTAATGGAAGTTGTCCCCGTGGCATTTGAGGGACTCGAAGTGATATATGGCAAATCCATCATCCGTGGTTGTCGAAAAATCCTGGGAGATATATTCATCAACGCCACCAACTCAAGCATGCTTGACTCAATCCTGGGAACTTCATTGACATACAAAAACTGTGAGATCAAGCATGGAAAATATAACAGAAAATATGGCTTACTTTTAATAGCCAACATTGCTTCAATAATAAGACGGCTAAGGTTGAATCTCTCGCCAATACCAATCGCATAAATCAACTTGGCAGGTGCCAAGTAGACAGAAACAACATGCGTGCTAGGCATCCAATTTGCCACAATCAATTTGAAGAGCACAAAATATTTTTGAGTCAGCATAAAAGGGCGAAGAGCAGAACTAGATGGCTATGCAGTCAATTTACCATCAGTTAATACCATAGCAATCAAATCATTTGACACAGTCCAGTCGTCATCATAAAGAAGATCATTGATCAAATTATCAAACCCCAAAAATAAATTTAAAAGAGCAACATTAAATTGAACTAATCGGACCCCATACATAAACTACGCCATAAGTCAGAGCATCCACATTTAAAATGTCACAGGATAAGTTGGAATAGAATTCCTTTACCATATCAGAGTCATAATGCTTCAGAAGCAAGGAGGCTTGCAAAAAAGGGCGTTTCGACAATAAGTATGCAGTCCATGTTGTTGAAATTCATCCAATCTAATGCAATCCATGTTGTTGAAATTCATCTAAATTGATTGGTCTATTAAAAACAAACCCAACATCAGTGAGACTAGTCCATTTCTGTTCTGCTGCCGATGTGTAAAACTTGAAAGAAATGGCATCATCCACTGTCACACAAATAGAGGATTGATGGTGAGGCGGGCAGGCGAACTGTCTTCCAACATTTCATCTTTGTACATGTCGCAGGAGCCGTAGGAGGCACTGTTGGTGGAGTAGATGCAGTAGGAATTGCGTCAGAATCTGAAGTTAAGTCTTCAACCATAGACAATATTACTTGTGTAACATCATAATCCGGATCTGTTATATCCTGAATGGACGTAGTGTCAGGAATGTCAATAGGAGCTGCTGAAGAGGATCCAGCCCTAGTGAAACTCCTACCAGAAGTCGGATGCAGCAGTAATCGACTTGAGCGTCGTGTCGGAGCCACTGCGTTTTTGTCAGAAACCAAAGATAAGTTGTCACTACCAGAATTCATTATTATATACATGAAAATAGAAAATACTATTTGGATAGTTTTATATTTATCAATCTCAAACCACAAATTTTGGACCGTCTAAGCTTTGTTAAACTCAAACCCAACTCGATTCAATACCAAATTTATTCAACAAGCGTGCGTCGATTAATTTATATGTTGAATATAAAAGTGATAAAACATACCGTTTAATACACCCAACTATAGGCAATGAAAGTTATTAGAATTTCCCTTGCCTCTTTGTCATTGACAGAAGACATGAAGCTTAAGTGTAGCTGGCTGCCGCAATTCCATGTGAAACAAAACATGTAATAATTTTACATAAAACAAAAATCCAGTTTTGTTAACTTTTCTTGAAATTTTAAGATTTGTTTCCTAAATCTAGTTTATGTTTTTCTTTTCAGATAAAAATATTAATGTAATTATATTTTTATCAATTATGAAATAAAATTAAAATGAATTAAGCAG
>JAOTAZ010087217.1:0-11980 GCA_025629785.1 Erythroxylum oxycarpum | reverse complement strand
ATTTAATATTTATTGCGTTAATAAGTTATTGGTGGTTAGATTAATTAGTAGTTTCAGTAGAAAACTCCAAAACCCCCTTTTTAATTAATTTCATTCATTCTTTAGCATTTGAATAGAATCAATTTATTCCATTCTCTGTGGATCAACCCAATTTACCGTTGTGTGCAATTTATATTTGTTTGGTGTTTGGGAATTATTTTTGGTGGATTCGACACCCATCAAATTTTGGTGCCGTTACCGGGGAATGGTAACTAATTGATTCTGTTTTTTTATGCCTAGGAACATTCGTACGGGAGATTCCATCTTGTACGACCCTGAGATCGAAAAGACCGCTAAGAAGCTAAGGAAGTTGTGCAAACAAAGGAAGAAGCAAGGAGAAGCTAGTGGATTACTGACTCTGGTTGAGTTAGATACTGAAACAGAGTACGAACAAGAGATTGAATTTGAACAGCAGCCTGACGAGAAGCTTAACCGTGACCACGCGCAGGATATGGCTCTTAACAGAACCCTCCAAGACTTGGGTAGACCCATTGAAGCACAACATCCGCTGTGCATAGACTTTCCAGAACTTCAAGAAGGGTTCGAATTAAAATCCGGACTCATCCACTTGTTGCCCACCTTCCGTGGATTGGAACACTCTCTTAAGATTAAATGAATAAAAACTTATATTCTAAACACTCTTATAAGTCAACAACTTAGATACGATCTTAAGTTTGATTGATTAATAACTTTAAGAACTAACAAACTAGTGCACAAGACAATACACATACAATATGTATTTTATCTAGATAAGTATCTTTCTTAGAATTTCCAATCCCTAATGTAAAGATGATATCCTAATTGCCAATTTAGATAAGCAAAACTAAACGTCAAATCCTACAAATCTGGTTGTAAATTAAATCAATCAATTCCTAATTGCGCACCCTAGAGATCAATCAATTCAATCATAAAAAGCAATACAAAGACACTTATTATTCATCAATGAAATAAACTTTTTTTAGAAAACCTCACATATACTAGATGATAATGTGGTTCCCTTCAACAAAGAAGAAGAATTTGGCTACTCATAATAGAGGTAAAATCCAACAGAAAAGTAGCAGAACACATAAACTCCATATTTGCATTTTTCCAAAAAAATACGAAATTCCAGCCAAAACTAGAAAAAATAGCAGCAGAAAATCATAAAGATGATGTAACTAGAAGTGTCTTCTCTTTCCTTTTTATCGTTATCTTTATCAAATACACTCCCCACATAATCAGGCAGTAGATCTCCACCTAAAAAAAATAACTTGATTCCCTAAATAATAAAAATCCCAAGTTTATTGAATCTGTATTCAAATCAGATTATGTAGATAAATTTTCCCTTTACACATACCCACGCTTAGTCAAAAACTTCTCTGCCAGTTGAAAATTCGAATTGTCTTTGCTTTCTTTGCATCTTTTTGATTCAAATTGATCTCCCATGTGTTGAAACCATTGAGAACAATTAAGAAACAAGTTCATTAATTTTTAATAAAAATTTCAACATATTAAAGAGATTTATATCTAAAGTTAGCATAAAAAATAACTTGTCATCTTCAGACATCAATCGAAGAAATCAGGATGAAGAGAATAGTTATCCATAGTTTGAGACCATAATATAGAAGGTTTATTGTTGCAGTACAAGGGCGGCAAAACTGGCCATCGCTTATTGAGTTTGAAAATTTGCTTGTTAGATAAGAAGCATTGGCTAAGAAAAATGGGAGGAGCTTCATTGAAGAGTCAAGAGGAAGCCCTCTATGTCAATAAATGCACGTGGAATTACAGGCAGCACAGCGACCAAAAAAGAATGGTGATGAGGCAACAAGTCATCAACGCAAAAGGAGTACTCATATCGGCGGAGGTTTGAAGAACCATAACAATAGTAGGAAGTTTGAAGGGAAGTGTTATAATTGCAACAAGAAAAGGCATATGGCGAAAGATTGTTGGTTAAAGAAAAAGACCAAGGAGAGTAATGTTGCCACTTCTAAAAGCTAGGATGAATGGGACGTTGAAGCACCTTTTGATGTAAAAGAGGAGTTAGCTCTTATGGCAACAAAATCTGAACATTTTGATTATCAAAAAAATTGGATTGTTGACTTGGGTTATTCAAACCATATGAATGGTGATAAAAGGAAGATGTAGGGTCTATCAGAATATAAAGAAGTCATGTGTTAGTGACAACAAAGAATTCATAATTACCAATACCTCACATTGGTAATACGGTAATATCTCCCCAGTGTAGTGCTAATAAGGTGCCACTTCATAATGTCTATCATGTCCCAGGTATGAACAAAAATCTCATTTTAGTAGCACAATTAACTTCTTTAGGCCATTTTGTTTTGATTGGTCCACGAGATGTGAAGATATATCGTGACGTTGAGGTTAAAGAAGAACCTATAATGAAGGGACAGAGGTAAGATTTAGTTTACGTGATGTTTGTGGAAGCTACGTATGTAGATAAGATAAGAAAGAATTAGACAACAAATATTTGGCATATGAGGTTAAGTCACGTTAGCTATTTTAAGCTAGATGTGACGATGAAGAAGTTGATCGTAAAGGGACTTCTCCAACTAGAAGTAAGGACAAACACTATATGTGCAGGCTGCAAATTTGGAAAAGCACATTAATTACCATATGCGGAGTCCAAATTTAAAGCAAAGAAGCCATTAAAGTTAATTCACTTTAATGTGTTTAGACCTACTAAATAAGCTTCCATTGCTGGAACAAAGTACATGGTGACATTTATTGATGACTTTTCTAGGTATGTGTGGGTGTCTTTCATGAAGGAAAAACTTAAAACTTTTTCGAAATTTAAAGAGTTCAAGGAATTAGTTGAATTAGATGTTGGCAAAATAATCAAATGTCTGTGCACTGATAATGGTGGAAAGTATACCTCAGATGGGTTTTCAAGAGTACTTCAGGAGTGTTGAATATAACATTAGTTTACGTGAGTTAACACTCCACAATAAAATGACGTAGCGGAAAGGAAGAACATGCACTTGGCCGAATTATGTTGAAGTATGCTTTATGTGAAAAATGTTCTAGGATGTTTTGGGCGGAAGATATGAAGACTGCAACCTAAGTGATTAATAGACTTCTTCAATAAAGGTTATCTTTTCTCAATCCTTTTGAGAAATTATGGATTATGAAACCTATTGTTAATTATTTTCGAGTTTGTGGATGTGTATGTTATGTTTATATTCTTGACCACTTACGTAACAAGATGGACAAGAAGGCTACTAGATGTATCTTTGTAGGATACTACAATCAAAGAAAAGTGTGGAAGTGTTGTGATCCTACGACCGGGAAGTGCTACATATCCAAAAATGTGGTATTTGATGAAGTGTCTTCATGGTAGTCCTTAGAGAATGCATTATTACCAAACTTAAATGATTTTAAAGAAGCGGTTCTTCTCAAGTTTAGTTCAATCTAGGTGGAGCAGAAGATACAGAAAATGGAGACAATATTGGAGATTGTGTAACTGAAAGCCTTTGGCAAACTGGTGTGTATCAACAACTAAGCGAAGAAGGTGATACTAATGAAGTTGAAGCACCCAATACACTCAGAAGATCAATAAGAACTAGAAAGTCAAATTTTAAGTATGCCAATACTACTATCATAGAAAAAGCAGATGCAAAGGAACCAGAAACTTTTGAGGAAGCTTATTAGAGTTCAAAATGGATTAAAGCTATGAAAGAAGAGATCGCTACATTAGAAATGAATTAGAATTGGGATCTCGTGCCAAAACTAGGAGATGTGAAGCCTATTAATTGTAAATGGATTTACAAAATAAAGCATTGGACAGATGGATCAATTAAGAGGCATAAGGCTCATCTGGTAGCTCGAGGATTTTCTCAACAATATGGACTAGCCTATGATGAAACGTTTAGTTGAGTTCTAAAGCTTATAACTGTATGAGTCCTAATCGCACTTGCTATTCATAAACCGGACTTGCACGGTTATCGAAGTGAGTAATAAATCGGTAAGAACTGAGTCGTGTCCATAAGGATTATGAGAAAGTTCAAATATATGATAGCTAACAGTATTTGAAATTAGGTTGGGTGAATTTTTGGAAAATTAAGAGCAATGTAAAGAATTATTAAGAACTCAAAGGAATTTCTAAACAACTACCCAATTCAATGCAACCAAAATAACTATGAAAATAACAAATCTATATAATAACTAATTAAGAAAAGAGTGCAACAATTGACTAATTAAAAGTATTAACGCCAATAGGGGATGACTTTCTCTTAGGGAATGATATTTTTGCCAACCTTAATATTGAATTAGCTATCCTCGATAAATGAACAATCCTAACCTTGTATGTGAATTTAAGAGAAATTAATTCCCTTCTCCCAAAGCTGAATTAATCTATCCACTCTACACATCACTTAGTAATCCTTTACTTAAGTTCTTCCTAGGGCTTCTTAAGTTCCAAACCCAAACCTTCTTTTTTCACCTCCTAAGTTTCTTGGGTCTCCCAACTCACAAGAAAATTCTAGCTGAAATTCCTTCAATCTTCTAAGAAAATCCCTTCTTTTCCAAAGGTGAATTTATACCAAGCATCTTCCAATAATCCAAGGTAAGAACAAATCAATCCAAGGAAAATCAACAAGTATATGAATATTCAGTCATGAATTTCAGCAATGTTCAATGTTAAAGCATCAACAAAATATCAAATCCTTAAGAGAAATTAAGGTTCTAGCCACAAATCATCATGCCAAGCAATCCACAAGCAAAAAACCTAGATAAAGTCATAAAGAAAATAAATAAAAATAGGTTATGAATGGAGTGCTGTGTTTTCGTGCATGAATGAAGTGGGAGGTTGCTGCTTTTGGAAGGGTCTGTGGGTAGGATGGAGTCCAGTTGCGTCTTGTGTTTTTTTTTCCGGTGAGGCTACTTCTTTGGAAGTGAAATGGAGGCTTTTGCGTTGGTGAGGGGCGTGAAGACAGACTATGTTTCGGTGGAGGCTTAATGCGTGAGTCTATGTTGTTGAGTGGGGGCTGGTGGAGTCTGCAACGTCTTTCAATGAGTGGGTGCAGTATGCTTGAGTAGAAGATGAGTCTTCTTTAAGGCTGCGTGAATAGGATAGAGACTGCTACAGTGAGTGAGTGAGTGGAGGGTTTGTGTTGTTGTCATTTTGTGTGGAAGCTGTGTGTTGGCTGGTGAATGGAGGTTGTCTTCTTGCGTGAATGGAGGTTACTACCCTAATTATTTTCAAAATGCTAGACCCCTCCCCCTTTTATTTGAATAGAGTTGTTTTCTACTACCACAAAGCACGTTAATGTCTAAAGAGAAGTCAATTTTCCAATCCCACGTGGCATATGGGTCAAACTACCACATCCGTAATAGTCTAAATGCCTGAGATTAAGCAACTTTGTAATACCAATTGGAAATTCCTTAAGCCCTTCACATAAGCAGAGTTAAAGCACTTGCAAATTTTGTAGACGATATATAGAGCTTGGAAGGACTGAAATTTTGAATCGAACATTCACAATCGTCTACATTTGGAAAAAAATAGTTTCCCACTTTGACTTCTAAAGACCCCATGCTTGTTATCTTAGCAAAAGAAATGTCCATAAACTCAAAGCATTATAAAAGTGAGGCCGATCCGAACCCTACTTTTGCTTGGTTGCATTTTCACCCAATGCATAATCTTCAATTTTCTATTGGTGTATGACGTTTTGTACATTCCAAAATTGCTATCTTTTCACTCTATTTTTCTAAAAAAACTCCTAACACTCAAAGATAATATAAAAACAGAAATTTAGTATAATATTTATCCCAAAATATTGTACAATTTACCTACATTAGTACATCAAATTAAAGCATATTAGTATCTCTATTAAATACTCCCACATTTGAACTATTGCTTGTCCCCAAGCAATTTAAACATAATAATTTTTTTTCATCAATTCATTTTCAAAGAAAATTGAGTGTGTGCATTCATTCAAACTTTAGCAAACTCAAGCTTTGAGCTACTACACATATCATAATTTTTTCATCAATGCACATAAACAAGGTCAAAAGCAGACACCATTGATCAAAGCCACATACAAAATTCAAATGGATTTTCCTAACGTTTTTGCTCAAATCACTCAAGTGTTTAGGGTTAGTGTTTCACTCAAGACTCCCTCTAAAAGACTACACTACCATAGGCTTGCATATTTACCAATTCTCTACCACATAAAATACACACTAACATGGATCAAAAGGACTTTTATTTAGGGTTGTAATGAGGTTTTGGGTTAAGGTAGGATAAAAAGGTCACAGGTTAATTCATAAGCATTAACAAAGCACTATGTAAAAGGGACAACTAAAAACAAAGTTTGAGATATGCAAATGAATACATGGGACTACTGTTACTCATCACTAACTAAAGCTATTATGTTTGATTCATTTTTTTGTGTCCTTTCTTTGTTTTTTGTTTTACCTTTTCTTTTTTTTTTTAAACTAAAAACAAGGAAAAACAATAAAAACAAGAGAAAACAAAAGCAGCATAAATCAATAAAATATGAGTAGGAGTACCTCTATAAACATCTCAGAATAACAAGTAAGCTCAAAAGTCCCAAACTACAGACCAAATGATCACTTAACACTTCACTATACTTGTGATTGGGCAAGGTTAGTGGAGTTTTAGGTTTTTAAGTTTTTATTTTGCAATAAAAAAGGGTAAAGGTTCAAAAGGGGTTACAAGGGATAATGTATAAGGTGGGTCATTTAAGCTAATAGGTTTATAACAAAGAATGCCTTAATCATTTCCATAAAGCATGCATCTCGTAGTTTCAAACCAGTTCAATGCAAGTTGTAGAGGTATCTTCCTAGGGGAGCATCACACACAACAAAAGAAACAATGAAATAAATCTAAAATGCAGTCATATAGGTTTAAAACCTCACATATGCTTATGTGAAAATCCATCAAAATTTTATACATTACCTAATCACTCAAGTATCAAATTATTGACTGAGTTTATGCAACTAACTACTTCAATAAATCCATATGAGTCACCTTCCACTCAAGCCACATAATTCAAATTCAAGCACACAACTCCATCCTCAGTCCAACCACTATGACAAAATGACATGGTTTAACCTTCATCACAGTTTAGGTGCAAGATTGCAAAAATTTTAAAATTTGTCCCACCCCTACACTTAAATGGGACATTGTCCCTAATGACCTAAAAAAAAGGAGATGAGAATGTAAGGACTCCCTGGGTCAAAGAGGGCTCAGCAACTTAAAATCAGAATTCTGAGCTCCAATCTTGCATTCCTAAAAACAAAACAGATAAAAAGCAAATAAGGTTTTCAAATGAAAGCAATCAAAAGAAACTGAAACAACAAAGAACTAAAATGAAAGGATAAGATTAGGGTGCCTCCCAACAGGTGCTATGTTTAACGTCAATAGCTTGACGTAGCCATTTGATCATGGGTCCTTGAGTGAAATGCTTGCAATGTTTCTCAACTTTTTACCATAATAATGCTTCAATCTTTACCCATTCACTTTGAAAGTTCTTCCATCACTTCCCTAAACTTTAATTGCTCCATAGGAGGTAAAATTTTTCACAAAAAAGGGCCTCAACCATCTAGAGCGTAATTTACTAGAAAAAACTTCAATCTTCAATTGAAAAGTAGAACTTTCTCTCCTAGGGAAAATTCTTTCCTTATGATGTATTGGTCATGCCATTTCTTACTTTTCTCCTTGTAGATTTTGGAGTTCTCATATGCTTCATTTCAAAATTCTTCCAATTCACACAACTGTAGAGACCGATTTTTGCCAATTAAGATTTAACTTCCTAACTGCCCAATAAGCCTTATGTTCTAACTCCACTGGAAGATGACAAGCTTTTACAAAAACCAAACGATATGGAGGCATGCTAATTGGAGTCTTGAAAGCTGTCCTATATGCCCAAAGGGCATCGTTAAGCTTGAGAGCCTAGTCTTTTCAGTTAGGGTTCACCGTCGTCTCAAGAATTTCCTTGATCTATCGATTTGATATTTTAGCTTAGCCATTTGACTGTGGGTGGTAGGGTAAAGCAACCTTATGTCGAACTCCATATTTGGTTAAAAGATTACCCAGAAACTTGTTGCAAAATTGGGTACTTTCATCACCAAAAGGCCCTTGGAGTGTCGAATCTTATGAAAATATTTTTCTTGAGAAATTTGAGAAGAACCTTGGCATCATTTTTTGGTGAAGCTATGGCTTTAACCTATTTTGATATATAGTCCACTGCCAAAAGGATATAGGATTGTCCACAAGATTTGGGAAATGGTCCCATGAAGTTGATACCCCATAAATCAAAGAGTTCTACCTTAAAAATATTAGTTAAAGGAAGCTCATGATGTCGTGAGATATTACCTATTTGTTGACATCGGTCACATGTCTTAGTGAAAGCATAGCAATCCTTATGAAGCGTAGGCCAATAGAAACAAGATTGGAGAACTTTTGCTACTGTTCTTGTTGGGCCAAAGTGACCTCCTTATGGTGATGAATGACAATGCTCTAAAATTGCTTGGACTTTATCTTCCGGAATACATCTTTAAATCACTTAATCGGGGCCTCTCTTGAACAGTAAAGGCTCATCCCATAGATAAATTTTTACATCAAATAGGAACTTTTTCTTTTGAGATGGATTTAAATATGGAGGAATCAAACCTGTAGCTAAATAATTCACCATATCGACAAACCATGGAATCTTTTCATTAACTTTGAATAACTGCTCATCTATGAAAGTCTCTTGGATAGGTATTTGTGGCTTTGATTCCTTAAGCTCTAATCGAGATAGATGGTTGATAATTGCATTTTTATTCCCTTTTTGTCTTTGATCTCCACATCAAACTCTTACAAAAGCAACATCCATCGAATGAGTCGCGACTTGACATCTTTCTTTGCAAACAAATATCAGATTACCGCATGATCTGTGAAAACCACAACCTTGGACCCAATGATATACGACCAAAACTTATCCAAAGCAAACACAACTACTATCATTTCCTTTTTTGTAGTAGTGTAATTTTTTTAGGCATCATCCAAAGTACGACTAGAATAGTAAATAACCCTGAACACTTTCTCTTGCCTTTGTCCTAAAGCTGCTCCCATTGCGAAGTCACTCGCATTACACATAATTTCAAACGGTTATTGCTAATCAGGTGCGATCATCACAGGAGTTGAGATTAACTTTTTCTTGATCAAATCAAAAGCCTTCAAGCATTTCTCATTGCATTCAAATTTTATATCCTTCTCCAAGAGATTGCAAAGGGGTTTAGTGATCTTAGAAAAGTCTTTGATGAATCTCTGGTAAAACTCCGCATGTCCAAGGAAACTATGGATGCCTTTTACATTTGTAGGTGGAGGAAGCTTTTCAATAGTTGTTGTTTTGGCTCGGTCCACTTTAATGCCATAAGCAGATACTTTGTGACCCAACACAATTCCTTCCCTCACCATAAAATGAGATTTTTCCCTATTGAGCACCAAGTTGGTATCCTGACATCTTTTCAACACTAGAGATAGATTATGTAAGCACTTATCAAATGAATCACCAAAAACAAAAAAATCATCCATAAAGACTTCCATGAAATTCTCAACCATATTAGAAAAGATAGCCATCATACAATGTTGAAATGTAGTAGAAGCATTGTAAATACCAAAAGGCATGCGTCTAAATGCAAATGTGCCAAAAGGACAAGTGAATGTGGTATTTTCTTGATCTTTAGGTGCTATGACTATTTGATTATATCTTGAGTACCCATCTAAAATACAATAAAATGCATGTCCAGCAAGTATGTCCAACATCTGATCTATGAATGGCAAAGGAAAATGCTCCTTCCTAATGGCTTTGTTCAACTTCCCATAATCCATGCAAACCCTTAATCTAATGATTGTCCTAATGGAAATAGTCTCATTGTTATCATCTTTAACTACAGTGAATCCACCTCTTTTAGGAATAACTTGAGTGGGACTAACCCTTGAACTATTGGAAATTGGGCAAATGATTCTAGCTTTAAGCCACTTCTGAATTTTGTTCCTAGCCACTTCCTTCATTGATGGGTTCAATGCTAGGGGTGAATGACTCCTTCATAAGAATTTTATGCATTACAACAGAAGGACTAATTCCCTTAATGTCTGAAATTGACCAACCCAATGCATTTTTTAACTTCGTTAACACCTTAAACAATTTTTCTTCTTTTAAAGGAGTCAATGAAGATGAAATAATGATAGGAAAAGTTTGATTAGCACCTAAGAATGCATATTTCAAATTTTCAGGTAAGGGTTTCAAATCAATCGATGGGTGCATATCTTTCACATCACCAACAACATCAGCATTAGTCACAAAAAACAAAGGCTCAGTTTGATAAAAATTTTTCAAGCATTCAAAAGAATCCAATATCATCATAAAACAAGTATCCTTATCATCCACAACATCTTTCTAAACATGCCTTCCAAAGATGTCAATAATGGGTCTTTAGATATAAGGAAAGGAAAAGATGTTACCATATAAGAGGATATGACATCCACTCGGTTGCAAGTCGATGTATCACTTGGATGGTTGAGCGATCTGTATATGTTGAACCTTACCTTCTCGCCATTTACATGCAAGGTTAGTTCCCCTTGTTGCACATCAATCACTGCGCCTCTGATAGCCAAGAATAGTCACCCAAGTATGATCAGGATCTCCTTATCTTCTTTTATATCGAGCACCACAAAGTCTATAGGGAGAATGAATTTGTCTACACGAACAAGAACATCGTCTACAATACCTCGAGGATAAGTGAGGGAACGGTTGGCTAGTTGGAGACAAATTTTAGATGGCTTGATTTTTCCTAATCTTAGCTTTTGGAAGATGGAAAGAGGCATGAGATTTATGCTTGCCTCCAAATTGCAAAGAACTTTACCAAAATATGTGTTATCGATCTCACACGGAATTGTGAAGCTTCTCAGATCTTTCAATTATACGGTAACTTTCTTTGCAAGATTGTACTACAATCCTTAGCCATTAATACCGTTGATTGAGCCCAAGTTGTTATTGTTAATTGGTTGCATTTTTATAATTGTTAAAGTACTTTTTGACTCCTAATTGCTGATTTTTGTGCTTAAATTGATTCCCTACGATTAGCTCTTATGAATTGCAAATTGTTAGTAAAATTATTACAAATTGATATTACTTGCATTATAATTTTTTCAAGGACAATTGATGCTGCAAATTGCTATTTAATTTTGTAGGGAAAATGGAGTCAAAGATGTAAAGAAAGTCAACAAGTCCTTCACACGTCGCGGCGCACACCAGTTGCCTCGCCGCGGCAAGCGAGTCTAAGATGACACGTCACGACGTCAAAAATTGAGTATGCCGCGGCATGTCATCTTAGCAACACGTCGCGGCGCACATTAATTCGCACGTCGCGACGTGCATGTGGGCACCCGGACTCCAAATAGAGATTTCCCTCACTGTGTTGACCCAGCCCGCCTCGGTTCTTTAAATATTTACAAAATTAGGTCATCTGGTGGAGGTAACAACATCACATAGTCGGCTACACATACTATACAGACGCCATACTCGGTCGCCACCAGAGACGTTTCACCTCACCACCTTCATCATTCATCCCCGATCCTCATCATCATCAACGGACATCTCACCATAACTTCCATCGTCAGTCTTTGGAGCCATGTCTAACGTCGGAGTTCCAGCAGTGATGGACATCACTGGAGTTATGCTTGGCTAGGGTTCTCGATCCTATTGAAGATGTAGCAATGGCTTGAGTTCACGGGCTTCAAAGGGGAGTAGTCAAATATTGTCTGAAAATTTAGTTATATTATTGTAAAACTCTTGGCTAGAGATTATAGTGGTATGATTAGATTAGCATGACTAGGGTTTAATCATGTGTTGAAAAATATTTTGCGATTTGGATATTGTTTATGTGGATTCTTGTGCTTGAATATATGAGGTCTCATATATGTCTTAGGTGA
>JAOTAZ010087202.1:0-11981 GCA_025629785.1 Erythroxylum oxycarpum | reverse complement strand
TGCGGCTTAATTTGACTCAACACGGGGAAACTTACCAGGTCCGGACATAGTAAGGATTGACAGACTGATAGCTCTTTCTTTTTTTTTTTGATAAAATGTAAATTACATTTATCAAGGGTATATACATCCATAGATGGGGCATACCCCAACAGATAAAAAACAAGGTACAACTTAACGCCACAAGCCCATTACACCCGAAATGAGGCTAGGCCTCGATGGCAGGGGAGCCACAAAATCTGTCATGGAGCAAAAGCAAACAATGCAGCAAAATGTGTAAACTATCAAAAAGCAAGCAACGTTTACAACACACGCCCCTCACAGGTACAGTAAAAACTAGGGCACCGTGGGACCACCTGAAGCAGCACTAACGTGTCCAGCAGAACGCAGGTGGTCTCACTAAAAAATCAAAGCAGACGTAGGGAGGTTGCATGGCTCATGCAACGGACTATCGTGCTCAACAGTAACATAATAAATAAATAGGGGGTGGTCCCCACTCACCACCGGGAAGCATCAGATTGGCTAGAGCAGCAATAAACAAACTCAAAACAACTTCGACAGGTGCCTCTAGAAATTGATTAACTCCACCGGGTACAGCTTATAGAGGACTTTGTAGACGACCGTTTTTATTTTTGCAACCACAGCCGGGGGGTTGAACGACGCACCATCCAGTTGGACAGCATTACGAATTTTCCAGATAATATAGATAGTGCTGAGGAAGCTTATCCGAATGGCTTTGGAGCGTAACAGTGCACCTTTAAACTCCAATCGAATCCATTTGATAGCTCTAGGCAGGGTAGACAATTCTCTAGAAATACTCAGCCATCTACGGATACACAGCCAGACGTCTGTGGTGAAGGAGCACTGGAAAAACAAATGGCTGATGGTTTCAGGCGCTTGGTGGCATAAGACACAAGTCTGGTCTAATTCCAGGAAATGTAAAAGATCTTTAGTGGGTAGTCGATGATGCATACAAAGCCAAGCAGTGAAAGAATATTTGGGAGGAATGTATCTCTTCCAAAGAAAGGACATCCAGGGCTTGCAAGGTCGTTTGGTGCGTAGAAGTTCATAAACATGCTGGGAGGACAAAGAACCATGTAGACAGTGACGTTGGAGTTCCACCACAGCTGCAGAAATAGTGCCCATTTTCAGCACTAACTGATCACGAATGGAAGCAAGTTTTTTGAGAAGGGCAGAATCACGAGAATGGGGCTGCCAATCCCAAACAGAAGCACCTCTCAGATAGACCGTATGAATCCATCGAACCCAAAGTGAGTTGGATTCAGCATGAATGTTCCAGAGGGTTTTTGATAATAAGGCAGCATTCCACACTTTACACTGCTTGAGTCCCAGACCACCTTCCTTCCGGGGTAGGCAAATGTTATCCCACGCCACACGGAAGTGCTTGCCACCCCACAAGAACAAGCGGCATAATGAGGTGATTCTATCAATAATAACCGTGGGAATGGGAAACGCTTGGAACCAAAAGGAGAGTGTTCCTTGGATAACCGAATTTATAAGCTCACACCGACCAGCATATGATAAGCTTTTCCCATTCCAGGTTTGAAGACACGATTCAATCACTTCCAGTAAGGTCGAGTACTGAGCAACCGATATTTTCATGGGAGCCAGGGGAACGCCAAGATAACGGACAGGAAACTCCCCAAGTGGAAAGTCTACAGCTTGCAGAATGACGTCCCTCTCCCAACCCCAAACACCTGCAAGAAAGACGCTGGACTTAGCAGGATTAGCTATTAGCCCAGCAACCTCCCCTAGTTCCTGTAAACTAGTTAACAAAATCTGGATTGATGGGGCATCCCCTCTAGAAAATAACATGAGATCATCAGCGAAGGCAAAGTGGGTAATTGCAAGTTGCTGACATTTCGGATGAAACCGAAAGAGGGAATCGGCTGTGCGGTGCTTAAGGACTCGAGAGAGGTACTCGAGACACAGTAAAAAGAGGAGTGGGGACATCGGGTCTCCCTGCCGTAAACCCCTTTGCCCTTTAAACATACCATGGGGTGTACCATTTATCAGAATGGAAAATGAGGCGGAAGTAACACATTCCATTATCCAGTGTGTAAACCGTGAAGGGAAGTTCAGACCATGGAGCATATCAGCCAAGAAACCCCATGAGACAGTATCATAAGCCTTCGTTATATCAATCTTCAGCATACAACGTGGGGAGATGCGTTTCCTACTGTAGCCCCTTACAAGCTCCTGAGCAAGGTAAACATTGTCTAACAAATTCCGCCCAGGGATAAATGCAGCTTGAGCAGGATCTACCAATTGGCCAACCACCGAAGAGAGTCTTGCCACTAAGATCTTAGTGATGATTTTATATACAACATTCAGACAAGCAATAGGTCGGAAGTCCGTCACCTTAGGAGAGGATTGCGTCTTCGGTATGAGTGTGAGGAAGGTGTGGTTAAGTTGCTTAAGCATTTGTCCAGTCCGAAAAAATTCCTGGACGGCCTGAATAACATCCGGACCAACTCGGGACCACTGTGTTTTAAAGAAAGCGGCAGTATACCCATCCGGGCCTGGGGCTTTGTCATCGCCAATGGCAAACAGCGCCAGTTTAATTTCAGAATCCGTGATAGGTGCAATCAGCTTGTGATGATCACTCTCCGGAAGCAGTACACCCATGCGCAAAACCTGATCATCAAGACGCCGATACTGGCCAGCAACTCCCAAAAGATTCATATAATAATCAAGAAGACACCCATGCACCTCTTGCAAAGAAGAGGTTTCGGATCCATCACTTTTAATGAGATGGGTGATAGCATTCATCTTTGTCTTCTTCCTGACCATGGAGTGGAAATAGGAGGTGCTGCGGTCTGCTTCCATAAGGTGACGGCATTTAGCCTTCTGCTGGTAGAACAGTCGTTCAGCATCTTGGAGAAAGTTGACATGTTGTCGCTTGGTAGTCATCTGAAGTTCCAGCTCAGGAGTTGCAGGGGACTGAAGGAAGGCTTGGTAAGCCTGTTGAAAATCGACTTGAGCTTCTTGGACACGGGCTGAGATGTGGCCATATGCGGTTTTATTTAATTCCTTCAAAGGCCGTTTAAGCGATTTCAATTTAACACATAACGCAAATTGTGCAGTGCCCGCAACAGGCATGGTCCAAGAGGCATCAACAATGTCCTGAAACAGAGGGTGAGAAAGCCACATATTAAAGAATTTGAATGGCTTATTACCAGGGGAATGTTGGCGTTGAAAATCAATGAGGAGTGGACAATGGTCGGAGTCCGCCTGCATGGGAAGAACGGTAGCAAAGCAAAACAGCTCCCGTGTACCCCAAGCCTGGTTTATCATAGCACGATCGAGTTTGGCTAGCCAATGACCTTTCTGCCACGTGAAAAATTCTCCCTTGGCAGGGACATCATCAAACCCAAGTAGCATCCGAAAGTCTTGGAGATCTTTCATTAAATAAGCAGAGGGAGGACGTCGACCACGACGTTCATGGGCATAGCAAACACAGTTAAAATCACCGAGTAGTAGCCATGGAGTAGAACTAGCCACATGAAGCCCCATGAGGGTATGCCAAAGAGCTCTCCGTTGAGTAACCTGATACAGTCCATAAATGCAAGTGAGTAGGAACCAGTCCTTGGTAATAAGGTTACGAAGACGGAAATGAATAAATTGGTCTCCCGTAAGTAAAATGTGGCAATTATAATATAAAGGGTCCCAAGCTGCCACCATACGGCCCCCTATGATATGATCAAAATTATGAGCATAGAGCCATCCAGGAAATCGATTATGCATAAAGTTGGCCAAACTCCCAGCATCTAACTTAGTTTCCAACAAACACAAAAAACGACAATTGTGCTGCCTTGATAATAGGCAGACACTATGCTGTCTCGAGGGTTTATTTAACCCTCGAACATTCCAACTAAGAATATTCATTTAGGGAGTGAGGAAGGCCACCCCTCCCATCAGTCCTCCGATCATGGTGAGACCCATTCAGCCGCTCTACATGCTTCGCTTTAGAAGTGAATCTGCCCTGGTTATTTCGAGGAGGCATAGCAGTGCCCTTGGCAAAAGAGGAGCCTGGAGGTTTGTCAACACCCTTACTTCTATGGACAATATGACACTCACCAGGATTAGCAGGCACTTCAGAAGGTGTAGCAGCCTTGGAACCATCGATAGGCCGTGGTGGAAGGGAGGCAGACAGGGGAGATTGGGGGGCAGGCTGTGCACTAGAACTGTCTTGCCTACTACTTACAACCTCAGAGGGATGGGGCGGACCAGTCGCACACGGGAGTTCAATGGTCGGGGTATCCTTAGTACTAACTTCAGAAGAAGCATTTGGGTCCAGTGGAGAGGCATCAGTCAAATGATCAGCAGGAGGTGGAGGCGGGGCAGAGTCTACCTCAGGAGCACCAACATGAGCAGGCTGAATCGTTTCTATGTGAGAGGGAGCAGGTTTCTTTTTAACCCGACCAGTATAACGAGTGCAATCGGTAGAAACATGACCAACACGACGACAAGTCTCACAAAACATTGGATAAAATTCATAGATAACCTGCTGAGTGTAGGTAAGGCCCTCCGGCAGCTGGACTTGGAAGCTGGGGACTAGTGGTTGCCAAACATCCACCTCCACCAGCAACCTGACATAACCAATTCGTGAGCGCTGACCAGTTATTTGGTCTGTGCAGATTGGTTTACCAAGGAGAGAGCCAAGCTTGGAGAGTGCCTCTTCATGCCAGAAATCCAAAGGCACATTCGGCAATTTAACCCAGAAGGGAATTTTAGAAAACTCATCATTATTAAACGCAAATCCTCGGTTCAAAGTTTTCAACAGCAGAGTTTTCCCATACAGCATATACGGACCATCCATTAAAATTCGTGTTCGGTCATCTTCACTGTCAAACCGGAAGACCAGCCAGCCTTGATCATGGGGGAGCAGTTTACATGGCACACTCCAATTCTTCATCATATCGGTCACAGCATGCATACCCGGGAACCGCCCCGTAAATCTGCCAACCAAACAAAATCCCCAAGCTTCCTCGATGGGTCTAAAATCAGAAGATGCCATACATACAACATCGTCAACAGGTGTTGGAACCAACCGGAGACCCTTTGTGAGCATACGGTTTGATTTAAAGAGGCCTGCATAAGATGTCTTAGTCTTGGATGAAGACTTTTTTTCAAGCACCTGGGGGGTGTCTTCTTTCGAAGGACTGCTGTCGCCATGGGAAGATCCCCCCTTTCCAGCACTACTATCAGTTTCAGCATCAGAGGAATCAGTCCCCGAAGAATCCACTTCATCCCCTTGGTCAGAAGAAGAATGGCTTACCGAAGACTTGGTCTTGGAGGGACCCGCAGATGCTGCTTCTTTTGACGGCGATAGTAATCCCATGACAACCTCCCTGGTAATGTCTCTACCACGAGCATGCGGTTTCTTCTTGGCCATAATGAAAGTGGCCAAAGACAAAGCAGGCCAGGAGGGGAGGAGGACTTGTTACGGACTCCAGCCCCCAGAGGCAGGCACCCACTCCACGCAGTATCCGTGCGCCAGATCTGGCCTCTCAGCAACCAGGGCAGCACACTAGCCACACCCGCGCACAGAGAGCTAGACCCAAGACAGAATGGTGGAAATCGGTAGAGCCCAGGAATTTCTGAGCAAGTGCACAATGAAGACACACCGTGGGGGGACCAGTGGAGGACGCACCAACCCCACACGGGAGGACAAAACGCAAACGACAACTCCCACCACACCGAAGAGAGTCAACAGAAGGTCAAAGAAAACAACAGGCAACGTGAGCAGAATCAAAGGCAAGAAAGAATCAGGAAGGTGGACGCAGCTAGGTGAAATCGCCTAGTGAGAGAAGCTCTCCAACGCCCACTGATATAGCTCTTTCTTTTTTTTTTTTGATAAAATGTAAATGACATTTATCAAAAGATATATACATCAACAGTTGGGGCATACCCCAACAGACAAAAGCAAAGGGCAAATTAATGCCAAAATCCCAATACACCCGAAAGGAGGCTAGGCCTCGTAGGCAGGGGATCAACAAAAAACCAAAATAGAGCAATAACAATTCAACAAGTGATTGTAAAAAATCAAAGAGATAGCATCGTTTAAGGCACATGCACCTCACGTGCGCAGTTAAAGACTAGTGCAACGTGGCCACCAGTAATTCCACATGCAGCAGCATTAACGTGTCCAGCAGTAAACCACATGAAGTATCACTAACATATCCAACAGCAGACGTAGGGAGTTTGCATGGCACATGCAACGGACCAACGTGCCCAACAGTAACATAATAAATAAGTAAGGGTGGGCCCCCACTCACCATCGGGAAGCAGCAGATTTTCGATGACAGCAATATAAGAACCCATAACAACGTTTCCAGGTACCTCTAGAAATTGATTAACTCCACTGGGTTGGACACGGACCGTAACGTGTCCAGCCGTAACTCGCATGAAGCAGCACCAACGTGTTCGGCTGAGGACGTAGGTAGTAGCATGGGACATGCAACGGACCAACGTGCGCAACAGTAATGTGAAAATTTGTTAAAAAATGGGGGCCCCCCACTCTCCATCACACAGCAGCATAAACAAGGGCAGCGTTGAAAAATCAAAGCAGCACCCACAAGTGTATCTAGAAGGTGATTAACTCCACTGGATACAGTTTGTAGAGTAGTTTGTAGACCACCGTTTTAATTTGCACCACTACATCTCGAGGGGTGAACGTAGCACCATCCATTTGTACAGCATTTCTTATCTTCCAGACAATATAAATAGCACTGAGTAAGCCTATCCGAAGTGCTTTAGAGCGTAAGAGAGCTCCTTTAAATTCCAACCTAATCCACTTGATAGCTCGATGCAACGTAGATAATTCTCGAGTGATTCCCAGCCAACGACGGATAGATCGCCAGACTTCGTTGGTAAACGAACACTGGAAAAACAGGTGGCTGATGGATTCGGGTTCTCGTCGACATAGTGGGCAGGTCTGATCTAATTCCAGGAATGTGAGGAGATCTTTTGTGGGGAGTCGAGTACGTAGACTAAGCCAAGCAGTGAATGAATACTTGGGAGGAATGTACCTCTTCCAGATAAAGGACATCCAGGGCTTGCATGGTTGCTTAGTACGTAGAAGTTCATAAACGTACTGGGAAGACAAGGTACCTTGAGGACAATGGCGCTGAAGTTCCTCCACAGCTGCGGGTATAGAGCCCAAGTGCTGCAGTAGCTGATCACGAATGAAGGCTAATTTCTTGAGAAGGATAGAGTCACGGGAATGAGGCTGCCATTCCCAAATATTAGCGCCTCTCAAATAGATAGTATGAATCCAGCGGACCCACAAGGAATTGGATTCAGCATGGATATTCCAAAGGACTTTCGAAAGTAAGGCTGCATTCCATATCTTACACTGCTTAAGACCCAAACCACCCTCTTGCCGAGGTAGGCAGAGGCTTTCCCACGCTACTCGAAAGTGCTTACCGCCCCATAGGAACAGGCGGCATAAAGATGTGATTTTTTCAACAATAACCGCAGGAATGGGAAAAGCTTGGAACCAAAAGGAGAGGGTGCCTTGAATCACCGAATTTATAAGCTCACACCGACCAGCATAGGATAAGCTTTTGCCATTCCAGGTATGTAGATGCGATTCAACCACTTCAAGTAAGGTCGAGTATTGTGCAACCGAAATTTTCATGGGAGCTAATGGAACCCCAAGATACCGAACGGGGAACTCACCAAGAGGAAAGTCGACAGCTTGGAGGATGAAGTCCCTCTCCCAGCCCCAAACACCTCCAAGAAAAAGATTAGACTTAGTCGGATTAGCCGTTAGCCCAGCAACTTCCCCAAGTTCCCGAAGACTATTTAACAAGATCTGGATTGATGGAGCATCCCCTCTAGAAAATAACATAAGATCATCGGCGAAGGCAAAATGTGTTATAGCAAGCTGCTGACATTTCGGATGAAACCGAAAGGGGGAGCTAGTTGTGTTTCTCTTAAGGACCCGAGACAGGTATTCCAGGCATAATAAGAAGAGTAAAGGAGACATCGGGTCACCTTGTCGTAGCCCTCTCTGCCCTTTAAACATACCATATGGCATCCCGTTGATCATAACAGAAAATGAGGCTGAGGTTACACATTCCATTATCCAATGGATAAATCGTGCGGGGAAGTGTAAGCCGTGGAGCATATCAGCCAGGAATCCCCATGAGACTGTATCATAAGCTTTCGTTATATCAACTTTCAGCATACAACGTGGGGAGATGCGTTTCCGACTATATCCCCTGACAAGTTCTTGGGCAAGGTAGATATTATCAAACATGTTTCGACCAGGGATAAAAGCAGCCTGAGCAGGATCGACCAGCTGTCCCACCACCGTAGAGAGTCTCGCCGCTAAGATCTTGGTGATGATCTTATACACTACATTCAAGCAAGCAATAGGTCGGAAATCCGTCACCTTGGGAGAGTTTTGGGTCTTCGGAATGAGTGTAAGGAAAGTGTGGTTGAGTTGCTTAAGCATCTTGCCATTCCGAAAAAATTCCTGGACTGCCTGAATAACATCCTGCCCAATTCGGTGCCACTGTTTTTTAAAGAAGGCAGCAGTATATCCATCCGGGCCTGGTGCTTTGTCATCACCAATATCAAACAAGGCCAGTTTAATGTCATGAGCCGTGATAGGTGCAACCAGCTGGTCATGTTCGCTCTCCAGTAGTAAAGGGCCAGTGCACAACACCTGAGCATCAAGTCGCCTATAATGGCCAGCAACTCCCAACAAGTTCGTGAAATGGTCAAGAAGACAATCCTGCACCTCCTGCATAGAAGAGGTTTCGGAGCAATCACTTTTGATGATATGGGTAATAGCGTTCAGCTTCATCTGTTTCCTGGCCATGGAGTGGAAATAAGTGGTACTTCGATCAGCTTCTAAAAGGTGTCGACATTTAGCCTTTTGCTGGTAGAATAAGCGTTCAGCATCCTGTAGAAAATTGACATGTTTCCTCATGGTATTCACCCGGTTTTCCAGCTCAGAGTTAGCAGGGGATTGAAGAAAAGCATGGTAAGTCTGTTTAAATTCATCTTGAGCTGACTGCACTCGAGTGGAGATATGTCCATACGCTTCTTTGTTTAGAGCTTTCAGAGGGCGTTTTAGTGTTTTCAACTTAACGCATAATGCATACTGTGCAGTGCCCGCAACGTGCAATTGCCAAGAGGCATCGACGAGTTCCTGAAACAAAGGGTGAGAAAGCCACATATTAAAGAATTTGAATGGCTTATTACCAGGGGAATGTTGGCGCTGAAAATCAACAAGTAATGGGCAGTGGTCAGAGTCCGCCTGCATGGGAAGGACCGTAGCAAAGCAAAACAACTCACGGGTACCCCAAGCCTCATTTATCATAACACGATCAAGTTTAGCTAGCCACTGCTTTTTCTGCCACGTGAAAAAATCTCCCTTAGCAGGTGCATCATCAAATCCCATCAGCATCCGAAAGTCTTGGAGGTCTTTCATTAAATAAGCGGAGGGAGGGTGGCGACCTCGCCGTTCATGAGCATAGCAAACACAATTAAAATCTCCAAGAAGTATCCAGGGAGTATTATTAGCCACATTTAGCCCCATGAGGGTATGCCATAATTCACGCCGTTGAGTAACCCTGTATAAACCATAAATGCAAGTAAGTAGGAACCATTCCTTGGTAATAAGGTTTCGAAGACGGCAGTGAATGAACTGCTCTCCCGTGATTAATATTTGGCAATCATAATATAAAGGGTCCCAAGCTGCCACCATACGGCCCCCAATGATATGATCAAAATTATGAGCAAAGAGCCAGCCAGGATACCGAGTGCGCATAAAGGTGGTCAAGCCATCAACATCTAACTTAGTTTCCAACAAACACAAGAATCGACAATTGTGTTGCCTTGTGAGGAGGCAGACACTATGTTGTCTCGAGGGTTTGTTTAACCCTCGGACATTCCAACTGAGGATATTCATTTAGGGAGTGAGGAAGGGCCACCCCTCCCTTCATTCCTCCGATCAGTAGAAGACCCATCCAGCCGCTCTACATACTTCGCCTTCGTAGTGAATCGACCCTGATTATTGCGAGTAGGTAGTGCAGGACTTTTGGCAACAGAGGAGCCTGGAGGTTTGTCAACACCCTTACTTCTAGTGACAAAAGTACGCTCACCAGGAGGAGCAGGCACTTCAGACGGTGTCATCTGAGGTGGAACTGGAGGCTGGGGGGCAGGCTGCTCACTAGGATTGGCTTGCTCACTGAGCACGACCTCAGAAGGAGGAGCCTCACACGGGAGCTCAATGGTCGGGGTACCCTGAGTATTAACTGCAGAAGGAGCAGTTGGACCCAGAGGAGATGCTTCAGTCGAGTGAGCAGCCGACGGTGGAGGTGGTGCCGAGTTGACCGCAGGAGCGCCAACATTAGAAGGCTGAGCCGGGTCTGCACGAGAGGGAGCAGGCTTCTTGTTAACCCGACCACTATACAGGGTACAATCTGTAGAGACATGACCCACTCGTCGACAGGTCTCACAAAACAGTGGATAAAATTCGTAAATAACCAGTTGAGTGTAGGTAAGACCCTCCGGCAGCTGCACTTGGAAGCTTGTGACTGGAGGTTTTGAAACATCCACTTCCACCAACAACCTGACATAGCCAATTCGTGAGCGCTGACCAGTGATTTGGTCGGTACAGATCGGTTTACCCAGGCGAGATCCAAGTTTTGAGAGGGCCTCTTCATGCCAGAAATCCAGAGGCACATTCGGCAATTTAATCCAGATGGGGATTTTGGTAAATTCATCATTATTGAACGCAAACCCCCGGTTCAAAGTTTTCAGCAACAGAGTTTTCCCATAGAGCATATACGGACCTCCCATTAAAATCCGAGTACGGTCATCCTCACTCTCAAACCGAAAGACTAGCCAGCCTTGGTCATGAGGGAGCAGTTTGCACGGGACACTCCACTTCTTCATCATATCTGCCACAGCAGGCATACCCGGGAACCGCCCCGTGAATCTGCCAACCAGACAATATCCCCAAGCTTCCTCAATGGGCCGAAAATCAGAAGATGTCATACAGACAACATCATCAACAGGTTTTGGAACCAGCGGGATACCCTTTGTGAGCATACGATTTGATTTGAAGAGGCCTGCATAAGATGGCTTAGAATTGGTAGAAGACTTTTTAGCAAGCACCTGGGGGGTAGCTTCTTTAGAGGAACTGCTGTCGCCATTTAGAGAGCCCCCATTACCATCACTACTATCAGTTTCCGCCTCAGAGGAATCAGTCCCCGAAGAGTCCGCTGCATCCCCTTGGTCAGAAGAGGATTGGCCTACCGAAGACTTGGTCTGGGACGGTCCCGCAGAATCTGCTGCCTTGGACGGCGAGAGGAGACCCATTACAACCTCCCGAGTAATGTCCCGGCCACGAGAATGCGGTTTCTTCTTGGCCATAGTGAGACTGGCCAAAGTCAAGCCTAGCCAAGAGGAAAGGACTGGTTACGGCCACCAGCTTCCAGAGGCGGACCCACACGCCGCGCAGCAAGGGTGCGCCAGATCTGGCCACACAGCGACTAGGTCAGCGCGCAAGCAACACCAGCGCAAGAAGAGGCTGGAACCAAGACAAGACGCCGTAAATCTGTAGAGACCTGGAACAGATCTAAGCAATAGCACACGGGAGTCTCACCGTAGGGGACCAGTGGGGAACGCACCGACCCCACACGGGAGGACAAACAACAGGTGAAAAAGTCCCAATAAACCGAGTGAGAATCAACGAAAATCAAAGAGAACCACAAGCGAAGCGAGCAGAATCGAAGGCAAGGAGAATCAGGGAGGTGGGCGCCAACTAGGGAAAATCGCCTAGTGAGAGAAGCTCTCCAACGCCCACTTACTACTGATACTGATAGCTCTTTCTTGATTCTATGGGTGGTGGTGCATGGCCGTTCTTAGTTGGTGGAGCGATTTGTCTGGTTAATTCCGTTAACGAACGAGACCTCAGCCTGCTAACTAGCTATGCG
>JAOTAZ010087099.1:0-11994 GCA_025629785.1 Erythroxylum oxycarpum | reverse complement strand
TTGTTGCCTTTCAGAGGTCGCTCATAGGGTGGTGATTGGGTACAGCTTGAGGTATTCGAAGGTAATTGAGTAGCCAACAGAGGATTCACCACTTCTGTGATAGTAGCAGAAGAGATACCCATGGCCTCTTGTAAGGATCATTACTTGAAAGCCTCCGGCCGGAGCACATATGTCATGAAGAGAGTCTTCATGGACATATAGAGTAATGAGTCCTAGGACAAGAACTGATTACACTTGGACTAGATTTGATTTATTCAGTCTAGTAAGAGTTGACACTTTGCCCATACTCAAACCAAGTGGGGTATAGCATGGTGAAATGACAAATTGCACGGTAATTGTCTATGGAAAGGTTCGTAATTTAGTTCGTGGTCTATATAACAAAGTCAAACCATAACGACCAAAGGAGCCCGTCTATAAGGAGAGAGTATCAACAAAGACAAATGATAGGAGGACCTTGCTCAATCTTTGAACACTCAATGTCGCTGGCTAATTAGAACCGACAAAGATCATCATCTAGCTCAGGAAAGAATCGTAATAACAAATCTAACACTTTTGTGTGTGATTATTGTGCTAAAACAGGTCACTCAAAGCAATGTTGTTATAAAATTATTGGCTATCCTAACTAGTGGGACTTTCCAAAAAACCACAAAAAAAGGCTACTAGAAAGGTTATAGTGGCAATCCAAAGATTGAAATGGAATTATGAAGAGGAAATGTCAATGCCTATGGAAAATATTGCTCATTTAGGTATTGTGGGTAATGCAAATGTTTTCTCTACAATTTTTAAGAAAAACATCTAAATTATTGATACAGGTGCATCTGATCATATGATTAGAGATTCTAGTTAATTATAGTTTATCAGTTCATCCCTTCAATCCATTGTTTCCAAAGTCGATGGTAGTATGTGATCCATTATTGTGCAAGGATATATTACCTTATCTAATTCTCTTATACTAAATTTAGTCTTAGTTCTGCCATACTTTGAGTATAATCTCCTGTCTATTTGACATATTACTTTAGCTCTAAAATGTACTATAACTTTTTGCCTTCATTATGTATCCTTTAGGATATTCTGACCAGAAAGACTCTTGATTATGGCATTAAATGAGACAATCTATATTACTTGGATTTAACAGAGAATGAAGGACGAAAATTCAGTCATGCATATTAGACTAATGGTCAAGAAAATCTTGAGCAAATATCTAGTTATGACATCGAGGATTGAGTCAACTTTCTTTTAGATGTCTTAGAAAATTACAGCTAAATCTTTTTTCAAACTTAAATGACTCAGATTTTTTATTGTATGTTTATGAACTTGCAAAAAGCTATTATGTTCCTCATTTGCCTAGTTTAACTAAAAGTTTTGAGCCATTTGTAGTTATACTTTGAGATGTTTAAGGACCTACAAAAATTCCTTCATTGTCTAAGGCTAAATATTTTGTTACATTCATTGATGAATGTAAACATATGACCTACACATCACTACTTACAGAAAAAAAAAGAAAAAAAAAGAAGAAGAAGAAGAAGAAGTTATATTGGTCAACATGGTGAGCACTCAATATCAGAAACCAATTCAGGTGTGGCAAACTAATAATGCCATGGAATTTATGGATGACACTTGTAGAAATTCTTTTCATCAGCTTGGAATTCAGCATCAGACCTCATGCACTTATACTTCACAACATAATGGCTTAGTGGATAGGACGAATAGAAAAATATTAAAGGTGGTTCGTGCTTCTATCTTTGGAATGAACATGTTGGCCCCTGAATTTTTTTTATTTATAAGTATGATTAAATTAATTATGAGGTCTTGCTAGATTAGTTATGCTATAATTGATTGGGTAAGATAATATGACATGGGCTAAAGGCTTTGAGCTATTAAAGTAGTGGGAGAGTGTAAGGCCAATTTTGGCAAGTCACTTAAGTTTAAACACCATAATGCATTAAAGTAAGGGCAACAGGGATTTTATGCAATCATTAATGGTGTAAAAGAGGAAAAAAAATGGCGTGTCTTGCATTTGGAAGAGAGAGAAAACGAAATTAAAGAAAGAAGGGAGAGAGTTTCATGAGTTTAGGAAAAGAAAGAAGAGCAAGTTAGGTTTTGATTTTTCCTAACTTTCAAGAGGGATTTTGGGAGTGAGCAAGAAGGGAAAAGAGAAGAGGAAGATTAGAGCTTCCATTAGAGCCAAGAAAATCATTATTTGGTGAACATTTAAGGTAAGTTGATTTTAATCTTTTGGAGTTTTAAAATGTTTTTGGTTCAAAGAGCTTAGAAAATATATGGGTATAAGTATTCCATGATCAATTTCATGCATTTAGTTCTTTGGGTTTTTCAATTTTGAATTCTTTTGATTTGAGATTTTTGTCAATGTTGAAGAAAATCAAGAAGAACGAGAGGAGCAAGAGGATAGGCATTTTTTAGCAAGCCATAGTCAAGAAGTTCAAATGGGTTACATTTTTATGATTTAGTAATAAGCCGTTAATGACTCTTTCAAGAAATGGAAATAAATGAGTTTCAACTACTTTTAAATGTGCTTGTACTGTTCTTTGAGTGTTTTGAAATTGTGTTGCATATTTGTTTATTATGAACGTAATTTTAAAAAAGGGGATCAAGCCTAAGAAAATAAGCTTTCGAAATATGCCTCTATGGGCATCATGTTATACAAGTCATGAAATACATGTTATGTGAGTTTGTGGAGATCTCCTAAGTTAAGTCAAGTGCACTTTCACAAAAAAGCTTCTCCCGCGTACCTGCTAGTGGCATGGAGCTCCTTCATAGACTCCCATAAGTTCACAGCTACACAAGACCATTATGTGAAAATGTGTAGTACGTTCTGTTTTGGATCCACCCAAACCAATTTGATGTGCCTATGTGTTCCTGATAATTTAAAAATAGTGATATACACATATCATGCATTCATCTGAGTTTTACAATGAAAATGATTATTACAATGAATTTTGCTTATTACCGATTGTAAAAGTGTTACCCACGAGCTTTAAGCTCACCCCCACTTTCCTTCCCATAAGCAGGTGATGAGCAAGAGATTGAGTAGTTAAGGGTCAAGGCATCACTCCACTTTTGAAATGTAATTGTATTTTAAGCTAATCTTGAAAACTAAGGCTTTAGTTTCATTTTGAGCAATTTATTGTTCATGTATCGTTTGTATTTTGGGATTTTTGAAACATTGATGTATTGGGGTCTTGAAATGCCCACTAAAACTTTGTAAAACTACGATATTTTGATGTTAATGGTTTATGATTTTGTTTTCTTCCATGTTTCCCAAGTTTTCATAAGGGAAAAATTCGTGTACTGACTTCAGGAAAATTTATGGGTTGATCTGTGCTAATTTAGGCAAAGTTATCTTTCAGAAAGTTTTAGGTCTTTCTTTTGTCCTTTCCAACAGTATATAGCATGAAAATTTTGGACATCTAAGTTGAACGTTATAGTACTTATGAGGGAAGATGCTCTGGAGAGCGTAGAAAGTGATTTAGAATCGTCTTAGTTTAACTTTTGCTTCGTCTTAGTTTGACTTTTATTTCGTCTTAGTTACTACTCATCGTCTTAGTTTGACTTTTGCTTCGTCATAGTTACTATTCATCGTCTTAGTTTTGCTTCGTCTTAGTTTGACTTTTGCTTCGTCTTAGTTACTGTTCATCGTCTTAGTTTTGCTTCGTCTTAGTTACTGTTCATCGTCTTAGTTTTGCTTCGTCTTAGTTTGATTTTTGCTTCGTCTAAGTTACTATTCATCGTTTTAGTTTTGCTTCGTCTTAGTTTGACTTTTGCATCGTCTTAGTTACTGTTCATATAAGACGATATTACTGTTCATCGTCTTAGTTACTGTTCATTGTCTTAGTTTTGCTTCATCTTAGTTTTGCTTCGTCTCAGCTTCCTTCGTCTTAGTTTGACCATCTTAATATGACCTTCTCTATCGTCTTAATATTTCCTGTTCCATTTTTTATCCTTTTAGAAATCGAATCTCATTTAGAGTTCTTCATCAAAAGTTGTAGATCTAGAAGTATTCATTCAAACCGTCTAAAAACGAAGTCAATCCAACATTTGTAGTAGGAGTTATGGCAATTGTGCCAAGATAGGTACAAATTGATTGATGGTATAAACATGTTCGATTCTTTTGGGTATAACTTCCTCATCCGACCTCCAAATGAAGTGATTCTTAAAGCAACGGATTCCTAGCATCTTTTACTGTCTCTCTAGGAAAATTTATATCTTTTGGGGTTGTTTTGAGAGAGTTTGCATTAGAGTAAGTAAGAGGTCGGTTGGAAGAGTATGACTGGGGTATAAACACGCTTTAGTTTTTCTATTTTTTTGTATCCCGAGCTGTAAAACTCCGATTAGGATTATTTTTAATAAAAAAACAAACTAGAGACTTAGAGTTACAATTTCTTTGAAGAAGGTTAATTGTAATTCGGGTGATTGACTGATATGGGCACACCAACTCGTAAAATAATGACAAATAACCCTGCAAGGTAATAAGCTTAACGTTTATGAGTCCGGTTGTTGGGTTTCGGAAAGGGGGTCCAACATATTATGGTATCAGAGCCACCAGGTTTAGGTCTAAGTTTGGGATTAGTTTTTGGAGTATCCTAAGTACGAAATGGGTAGCTTAACACAGGAAAGTTTTAATTTGTTTCTCATGATTTGAAATTGTTTATACAATTTGAACTGTTTTACATACTTTGAAATTTGTTTTGTATAATATTTGAAATTTGTTCTGTATAATCTAAAGATTTTCAATGGTTTTCTATTGAAAAATGCCGCCTCGAAGGAGAATTCGAGGAGCCCTAACTCGATCTAGCTCTTGCCAAGGGAGCACGGATGAATCTTATGTCCCTCAAGATGCTGGAACACACCCTGCTCTTGACTCTGAGACACCTAGTGTGCAACACGAAGTGCCACCGCCTCCTCCTCGTATGCCTCAAGTAAACCCTATGGACTTGCAGTTCTTTTAAGCCTTCGCCTAGGCTTTCACTTATGTCATAGGCCAAGGGTCACAAACTTCGGTGCTAACTCCAGTGGATAAGAGTGGACAGTATGATAAGCTCCACAAGTACGAAGAGATGGATTTTAAAGGAACCACCAATCTTGAAGAGGCTGAAGCATGGCTAAAAAGGACAAAGAGGGTCCTAATTCAGATGAAGTGCAATGATGGAGAGAAACTGGACTATGCAGTCAGCTTGCTGTAGGGGGATGCACTCTACTGGTGGAAATTAATGCCCCACGGTCAAGTGATGCATCTGGTGTTATCCTAGAGAGATTTTGTGGAAGTGTTCAGAAAGAAGTACCTCTCGAGGGTGTATATCTAAGAGAAGACTAGAGAGTTTCTAAACCTCACCCAGAGAGACCTGAGTGTGAGTAAATATGAGCTGAGCACTCAGTTGTCACGGTATGCGGCCAACATTGTTGCTAATGAGGAGGACAAGTGCCACAAGTTTGAGGGGGGACTTCATCTAGGGATCAAGGAGAAGGTGTTAATCCACAATTTCTATGACTACCAACAGTCGGTAGATGCCGCACTCCAGGCTGAAAAATTGGACAATATAAAGTATAAAGTGAACAAGAAGAGGAAGAACAGTGAGCAGTCTTCCAAGAAAGGGATGTGTGCCCCAATAGCTGAGAGGAGTATGAAGAGTTTTCATACACAGAGTGAGGTGAGGAGTAACGCCTCTGCTAAGAACAAGCAATCAAGAGCAGTTTGAGTGCAAGCCTCAACTGTGGGAGGCAATACCTTGGTAGGGAAGAGCAAGAACATGAATCCCTAATGTGAGCATTATCAGAAGCTTCACAGAGGAGAGTGCTTCAAATTACTTGGAGCATGTTTTCGATGTAGAGAGAAGGGACATATGATCAAAGACTGGCCCCATGTAATAAGGCGAAAGGGGTCACAATTGTAAGCCCCAAGGATAGTAGAAACAGTGAAAGCCAGGCAAGTCACTAGGGTGGGCAGTTCTGGAGCTGCAAGGATGGCTATTCCTCCAGGAAGACCAAGGGGTCAGGCTCAAGTTTAGGCTCAGGATAGGGTGTTCACCATGACCAGGGAGGAATCTACAACCGCACCCGAAGTTGTCACAGGTATGGCTCAGTTATTTAATTCTGAAGATTAATTGTGGTTCGACACATTCATTTGTTTCTGCAAGCATGGTCTTGCATGATGTGAATTCAGTGCCTTTAAATAGTCCTTTACTTGTTAGTATGCCTCTAGGGAGGAATGTGGTAATCAGTCGAGTGTATAGGGACTGTGAACTGGTTATTAAGGGTGCTAGACTGGTTATAGACTTGTTGCCTCTAGAGTTGAAAGTCTAGATGTCATTTTGGGAATGGATGTTATGGAGAAGTATAATGCAAAGTTATATTGTAGCCTTAAGGAGGTAGAATTTGACATGGGCAATAGTGAGAAGGTCATTTTTCGAGGGGACAGGAAAATACCATCACCAAGAATTATTTCTGCTTTGTTAGCTGACAGAATGATGGAAAGGGGGTGTGAAGCCTTCTTAGCACATGTTATAGACACAGATGGGAATGAAGGGAAGTTAGAAAATTTTCCAGTTGTGAGGAAGTTTTCAGATGTGCTCCCATAGGACTTACTTGGTTTGCCACCGGTGAGAGAAATCGAGTTTGCCATCGACTTGATGCCCGAAATCGCTCCTATTTCAATACCACCCTATAGAATGGC
The DNA here is from genome assembly GCA_025629785.1 of Erythroxylum oxycarpum. NCBI lineage: Eukaryota > Viridiplantae > Streptophyta > Magnoliopsida > Malpighiales > Erythroxylaceae > Erythroxylum > Erythroxylum oxycarpum. Next base: position 5,306 of record JAOTAZ010087099.1, on the reverse strand, counting down.
TCCAGTGGAGCTGAAGAACCTTAAGGAATAGCTAGAAGAACTGCTAGAAAAGAGGTTCATAAGGCCAAGTTCGTCACCATAGGGAGCGCCAGTTCTGTTTGTTAAGAAGAAAGATGAAACATGGCGCATATGCATTGATTATCGGAGACTCAACAGGGTGACTATTAAGAATAAGTATCATCTGCCTTGTATTGATGATCTGTTTAACCAGCTTCAGAGAGCAAGGGTCTTTTTCAAAATTGTTCTCAGGTTAGGCTATCATAAACTATTGTTCTCAGGTCAGGCTATTATCAGCTCAGAATTAAGGAGTCTGATGTAAGCAAGACGGCCTTCAGGATATGGTATGGACATTATGACTTTTTAGTCATGCCTTTTGGATTAACCAATGCTTCAGCTACTTTTATGGATCTTATGAATAGGGTCTTCAAAGAGTATCTGGATCAGTTTGTCATAGTGTTTATCGATAACATTCTGGTGTATTCCAAGAGTGAAAGGAAACATGAGAAACAACTCAGGATTATGTTACAGACATTAAGGGAGAGGGATCTTTATGCCAAATTCAGCAAATGTGAGTTTTGGCTTCATAAAGTGATATTCCTTAGGCATGTGATTTCGAAAGATGAGGTACATGTTGATCCAAGGAAAGTTGAAGCAGTGGTAAATTGGCATGCACCCAAGACATTGACAGAGGTGAGGAGTTTTCTGGGTTTGGCAGGATATTATAAGAGATTCGTTAAGGAATTCTCTATGATAGCTGCTCTGATGACTAAGTTATTAAGGAAAAATCAAAAATTTATCTGGAGTGAGTAATGTCAGAAAAGCTTTGAAGAGCTCAAGCGCAGGTTAACAAGTGCTCCAGTTTTGATTTTGTCTACTAGAGTGAGGGGTATACACTGTATAGTGACACTTCGAGGAAGGGTTTAGGTTGTGTATTGATGCAGGGAGACAGGGTAATAGTTTATGCTTCATGGCAACTGAAGCCATATGAGTTGAATTATCCGACTCATGATCTGGAATTGGTAACAGTGATTTTTACCTTAAAGATTTAGAGACATTATCTATATGAGGTTTAGAAGAGGATCTTCATTGATCATAAAAGTCTCAAGTACTTACTGAGCCAGAAAGAGTTGAATTTAAGATAGAGAAGGTGGGTTGAGTTGCTCAAGGATTATGACTTAATGATTGAGTACCATCCAGGGAAGGCAAATGTAGTGGCAGATGTTTTGAGTAGGAAATCCTCTATAGCTCATGTTCAAACAGTTTATCTGCCGCTATTAGAGGAGATGGCTAAGTTTAGGATAAGTTTGAAACGGGAGGAACCTGAATGCATTGTTGTTACTTTCAGAGTGAGACCGATACTCAGGGAGAAAGTTAAGGAGTTATAAGCACAGGATGCAGAATTGAGTGAGCTCCGAGAAGAAATTCATAATGGCAAGAAATCTGAAGTGGTAGTGAGGGATGATGGACTTATGGTTGTAGGAAATAGACTTTGTTTCCCGAATGTCAAGGAAGTAAAGAATAAAATACTAGATGAGGCACATAATGCACCTTATGTCATGCACCCAGGTAGCACCAGGATATACAGAGATCTGAAAGAACATTTCTGGTGAAAGGGCATGAAGAGGGATGTAACAGAATATGTGAACAAGTGTCTAGTGTGTTAGCAAGTTAAGGCTGAGCACCAGGCACCTTCAGGCAAGTTAAAACCATTGACCATTCCTGAGTGGAAGTGGCAAAAGCTAACTATGGATTTTTTGATGGGTTTGCCTAAGACTAGTAGGAAGCATGATGCCATATGGGCCATTGTTGATCGGTTCACGAAGTCAACCCATTTCCTGGCAATTAAGCGGAATGACTCTCTACATGTGTTAGCCAAGAAGTATATTGATGAGATAGTAAGATTATATGGGGTTCCAGATTCAATAGTCTCTGACAGGAATACTCGATTCACTTCGCTCCATGGCATGGCAAAAACATGAACGCCATGGAAGCTCTGCAGGGTGGTGAGAATCAAGTCGCAAGCATACTCATGGCATTCCTTTTCTAAGTGCTGCTCCTTCCATCGCTTGATCGCAGCAATTCGTTCCTCCTTTATACGGTCCTCCAACTCCTTTGCCCAATCATCGGCTCTCAATTTGGCCTGCACCGCCTCGTGGCAATCATGAAGGTACTTGGCTTGAAGCTCTCGTTCCTTAATCACCCTAGAGTTGGCGGCGCACAACTCACCCCTCAGTTCCATGCTCTCCAACTGTAGCGCCCCATACTTTTCCTCCAACGCATCCTTTGCCGCGACCACCCGGCTCTTCTCCTCCTCCCCCGACTCGAACCGAGCCTTCCAAAGATCCCTCTCGTTCTCCAGGAACTTCTTCTCTTCCTCCAAAGAAGAAACTTGAGCCGCGTGAGGTCTCTCTCTTCCGTCACCCCTGAAAGCTACTCTTTCACTTTGGAAAGTTCCCGAAGCTCAGCTTTCAAAGTGTTGCGCTACTTGGCGCGGCAGTGCATTGCGTAGGCGAACGCCATACCCCTTGTGCAGTGACGGATGAAACGAACTGACAGCTCCTGGTTATCCAACCTACTTATAAGTTCCTCGTCCGAAGGAGGAATAATGTTCTCGGTAAAAGATCGTTCCACTGTTCGGCAAAAGATCGTTATCCAACCTACTTATAAGTTCCTCCTACTCCTCCCCACTAAGGAACACGATCGAAAGATCGTTCCACTGTTCAGCCAATGGGTATCTCCACGGCCTGGATTCGTGAGAAGACCCCGGAGGCGTCATGAAGAAGTACTTCATCCTCCAAGATTGAGCCTTCGAGGTCGTCCCATCAGGTCGGAAGCGCGCATCTATGTACTGGAGAGACGGGATCCCAGCCTCGATACTTGAGCTCTGGTTCATCCTCAAGAAGTGGCGCAGGATACCAACCGAGAGGGGGCAGCCGAACTGATGGCACAATAAGGCCAGGCCATTTATAAACCTCCAGCCGTTCAGAGGAATTTGGCTCGGCCTCAGTTGGTAAGTGCGACACACCTCGTCAATAATGGGGGCGTAAGGGAGCTTCGCACCACCAATCGAGAAAACACTGTTTGAAATAGCGAAATACCCTCCTGGGTTGCTATACATCCGTTCGCCTGCGACCGCCAACCGGGGTCACCATGCCGCAGGAATATTGTTCTTGATAATCAAACGATTTAAATCCGCCGCGGTCATAGTAAATGGGTCATTCGGAGGATTTTCGACAAGCTGTCCGTCCTTTCGGGTACTCATCCCCTCATTACCGCCGGCCTCTGGCACTTCTACTACTGCTGCTGCTACTAATGATCCAACAGTTTGGGAAGCCCTTGCGGCGGTTTCCTCTCTAGGCCTAACCGACGACATCGCTAAGAAAAAGAAATGTGTGGAGGAAGGATGAGAGAAAGGACATACCTAGTTTGGTGATGGAAGTTGGAAATTTGACGACAGTGGAAAGAAAACTCCGGGAATTGAAAGCAAGAAAGCGTAAATGGAAACAAAGTGGAAATCGGAGAACGAAATAAGCGTGAAGAAAGTGTATGGTTTGTCAATCACAGGTATTTATAGAAGATCGATGGAGCGGGCGTTCCAACCGATGCTTGACGCATGGTGAACATCTGAACAATTGCGAACACGTGGCATAATCTGAGCCGAAGTGAGTTAGGGTTGTTCGAAACCTATAACGGCACGATAACTGAAAGGATGCACCTGACAGTTGTGCAGTAGCCAAAAGGACGTACGGGACAACCTGTCAGACCACACGAGCCGCCAGTAATGATCACGCCTAGAGCTTCATTTAAGTCTAGTAACCCGATCAATCGGTCTTGTTCCTACACACGCCTTACCGACCTCACCATTATATCCGATCAACTTGTCATATTGTTACGGCATGTCATGGAGATCGGTCATTTTTGCCATTTCTTTTATTGGATCAGATCGTTGAGACGTAATACCCGTTTGGTCGTAATTGACTGATAGGGCCTCACCCTAGCTGTCTACGAAGCATGTAATTTCTGATATACTCCTTCTACCCTTCCCTAGCTCAGGCTCGAGGAGTAGGGGGCTTATGGTTGGGCCGGCTGTGCTAGGCCCAGTCCCATCGCCCATCTTCACATGTTCAAAGCCCGCTCGGCCTATCAGATGTTAAAGTCCCATGCAGACTCAATGATCAACGTGAAGACTTAAACCTAATGGCAACCTACGACATATATAAGGTACAATTCTTCCATGATAGAGGTAGGCAACATAAACCCTAGCTTTTTCTCTACTTCAGCCACCAAACTATTCTAAAAATACTGACTTGAGCGTTGGAAGGACCTTCCGGGAATCAACCTCCAGAGTGTCTTCATCTGTTTTACAGGTGCTCATCATCCAAAATTACTCAGGATAATGGATCAGAACAACGAAGTTCCTATTCAGCAAAATCCGACTGAACCAATGTGAATTTGGGTTCCTATGTTCCAATAAACAATTATAGTTCTCTGCCTCTCTCAATGTCGCCTCCAAATAAGACGTATGCCCATCTCCACACTGACAAATCATCGACTTAGGTACGATTAAGAATTAAATAGAGAGACCTTCTGATAGTGAACTAAAACTTGGGGCCGACGACCTGCACACCTTGCTGACGACGTTACTACTTGTGGGAGCGGGTTTAGGCTGTACATATCGGTTCAATATGTTAGGTTTGTACGGATTTTCATTTCTGGCTGTACATATCGGTTCAATATGTTAGGTTTGTACGGATTTTCATTTCTGGAACCTAGGAATTGTCACCTAGTCAAACCAGGTAGGCGGCTGGCTTTCATGTATTTCTCGTCGCTTATTGTTCTTCGTTACTTTTGATGGGCCATAATCAAATCAGAGAAATCGGTGTTGTGTTCAACATGCGACTTTTCAGATGGAGTGAGGAGAAATGCTACGCCTTTGGTCGGTCCAAAAAATAATTGTACCCTATTTCAGTTTTTGAGGGGATAGATTCAGATCGATTGTAGTTGTCACTTATCTCGAGAGGAACGTTTCTCGGGAGATCTTTTTAATTCTTAAGGGCACTTTGTTCACGTAAGATAATAAAAATGATGGTGAGAATGAATATAGTGAAAAATGAGAATGAATATAATCATTATAATTATAATGGTTGGTTAAAATGAAGGAATGATTACCATTGCCATTGATAATAGTTGATTTATAAAAATATTATAATTAATTAATTACAAAAGAATTGTATTTTAATTAATGAATTAATTATATTTTAATTAATTAATTACAAAATGAATTATATTTTAATTAATGAATGAAT
>JAOTAZ010087091.1:0-11995 GCA_025629785.1 Erythroxylum oxycarpum | reverse complement strand
GACAAAAATTTCTGTCTTCATCCTCTGCGGACGGAACAAAAATTTTTGTCCTCGGTAAGCAAACAGGTCAAAGACAAAAATTTTTATCCTCGTCATCCGTCCTCGCGTCCGAGGACGATAAACAAACGGTACGTAAGAGAACATCAATGTCAGGCTCAATGTCGTTTAAAGTCTCCATATTTCCTATCCCTGGATCTCATATGACAAAAAACCTGTGAAGATCTTCTGTCAAAAAACTACAAACTACAGACCTTTTTTTTTCCCCCTTATCCATTGGTTTGCTTCTCTTTGATCTCTCTGATATCAGACAGAACTCTGTCGGAACTCGGAACCAAATACATGTGTTCCTTTTACAGCTAAGTCTGTTCCTTGAAAAAAGGCACACATGAAGTGCCAAAGGCAGATTCAAGGTCCATGGCATCAGCACGCCTCAATATTCTCTGAACTCACATTAAAACTATTGCCCTCTTGTCTCAATTCGCACTCACAAGTTAAATTAGTCCATACCCTTTTGGTCTTTATCTGGAGGTTGTCTTATTAATGGTGTCTGGTCCGTTGAGTGTGTATAAAGTTTCAGGAACTGGTGTTTCAGGATTACAACATGAGCGTGGACTTTTAAAGACACGGTTTTATGATCAAGATATTGCTTTTTGGATCATTTAGATGATTAACTAGTTGTTGATGGTGTGCCAAAACTCAGTACTCACTCCTGAAAATGGTTAAATCTTGTTGGAGACCTTGTGTTGTGGATGATAGCATCAGTGGGAGGTTTGACGGGTTTTTGTGGTCCAAGGATTTGGGAAACCATGCTTATGGACAGTTCTCAATGGCTGTAGCTGAAGCCAATTATCTGGTAGAGGATCGACGCCAACTGGAGTCAGGTTCGTTGAGTTCAATTGATTCTGGTCCTCAGGGGACTTTCGTTGGGGTCTATGAAGGGCATGCAGGAGCTGAGGCTTCAAGATTTATCACCCAAAATCTGTTTCCCAATCTCAAGAGTAAGTTCTTCTGCTGCTCTTTTTCTTAATTTTCTACAACAGCTTGAATAAAAACAATGGCTTCAGGAATTTTAATTTGCTTGATGGGCATTTTTGACACAGAATCTTGCAGGAGCACCAGGGATTATCAGAAAACATTATTAAGAAAGCTTTTGCAGCTACAGAAGACAGTTTCATCTCACTTGTGAGGAAGCAGTGGCGTGCTAAACCTCACATGGCATCAGTGGGCTCATGCTGCCTAGCAGGAGTTTTAAGCAACGGATTGTTATACATTGCAAATGCTGGAGATTCCAGAGCTGTCTTAGGGACATTGGAGACAGGGACCAAGCAAGTTACTGCAGTACAGTTATCAATAGAACATAATGCCAATATAGACTCTGTCCGTGATGAACTCAGGTCCTTGCATCCTGATAATCCTGAGATTGTCATATTGAAACACAATGTTTGGCGTGTAAAGGGCATTATACAGGTAATTTCTATGCAATTTTTCCCTCACCTATTACAAGAAACAATGAGTTCGAATTTGTTTACATGTTTCCTACCTCTCTCAGGTTTCGAGATCTCTTGGTGATGCTTATCTTAAGAAGGCAGAGTTCAACAGAGAGCCTCTACCACCTAAGTATAGATTGCCTGAAACATTCCACCCGTCTATCCTTAGTCCAGAGCCAACAATAATTAGTGCACAAGCTCAGGCAAGAGGACAAATTCATAATCTTTGCTTCTGATGGATTATGGGAGCATCTCAGCGATGAGGAAGCTGTTTCTATAGTCCAAGATTATCCTAATCATGTAAGACACTGAAATTAAATGGAATACGCTTCCCATCAGATTCAAGGAATTGAAATGACCGTTCCATATGTATTTAACTTGAATTTGCTTTAACATGGTTTTTGGGAAAACAGGGAATTGCCAAGACACTTGTTAAAGCTGCACTTAAAGAAGCAGCAAAGAAAAGGGAAATAAGGTACACAGACTTGAAGAAGATAGGAAGAGGAGTAAGGAGGCACTTTCATGATTATATTACAGTTGTCGTTTTGTACCTTGATCCGCATTTAATCAATGGAGGACCCCTCAGTAATTGTTCTGTTTCAGTAAAGGAGGCGTCTGCAAAGTAGCTGACTAATAGTTGCCATATTCTTGTATTTTTACACCTATTTCTATATCATTGTTAGACAAAAGAGTCTGCAAAATAGTTATAATCCCCTTCAGAGTTCAAACTCCTCACCTAAACGATATTTCTGTTGAGATGTTGAAACTCCAAATGACATTCTAACTGCTATATAAAGACACTCATTAGCAAGAGGCAAATTTGCCCGACTATTGGAAAGAACAAAATGACATTGCCAAATGAACAGCTTTACCAAAAGATGAGAGAAAAGAACTTCACTAATCAGCGTGAATTCATCAGCAAAAAAACTACTTCCACATTTATGCCATTCGTATGAAAGGTTACAAACAACATGCTTTCACAAATTATTAGGCAGCTTGTCTCTTCAAGAGTCAAGACCATTGTTTAGATAGAACTCTAGTATTGAATAACATCATATTGGTTATAAACCTCCCAATAGGTCCACGATATGAATTCCATAGCCACACATTTATGTCAGAATTTGCAGAAATCATATACAAACATGGGTATAAACTAGTATACTAGAATAGTTAAATTTCGTTTAAAATCATGGAAGATAATTATATCAGAACAAGATAAAGAAGTTTTCATCATATCAATGACAGCAAATTTACAAAACAGGACTGGTGACTAAGTATTACAAGCCCTTGTATCCCAAAATATTACTTCGACAAAAAAGAATTCCAGGCGCACTGTTTTACAACACAAGGACTTCAAATAACAATTTCCAAAGTAAAACTACCCTTCCATCAAAGTTGTCCTCCATTAGCACAAACCTGCCTAGTAGAAGGACAATTTACCGGTGAGGCCGAATAACCAACAACAGCTTAAAGTGTTCCACGATTCCAAAATGATGGCAGTGATATCAGAGTTCTCAAAGTAAAAACATAGAAAATATCTCCTCTCGGGAGCCAAACTTCCATGATTACATAAAGAACGATAAAAAGGACCAAAAGTTCATAACAAACCTACACATCATTTACTGAAAATCATGTCTATCTCTGTTTTGGATGTGCTTGTCATGATCAGATGTTGAACAGCAGCAATAAGAAATATGCATCTCTATCACTCACTCTGAGAAGTAGAAAGTCTGCTACTAACACAAGACAGAAAAACTAATAGATTTAGTTCAATATGGTCCTAATTCCTCCTAAAACAAGTTTTAACATATTCCAGGTGCAGGACAAAATAAGGAAGTGAAAAACCAGGTTTTAAAAGTGAAAAATCAACACATAACAAAAAAACTGTCTCAAGTTTACCAAAAAGCAGCCTTCGTACATTTGAACCTAAAGTAGCAGGTATCCTTACACAAGTTTGCCACACGTGTAAACATGAAAGCGTAACATTGATAATATGTCTTGTGATGAAAATTTTGCCAAACAAGGAGCAAAATACAAAGATTGCAAAAAACATTTTAGTCATGCAAGTTCCAAAATATACTCAAGAGGCTCACCTGTAACTTCGTAAGACAGTCATTCTCATTTCAATCAACTAAAATCACGAATTTAAGAACCTCAAACTCCTGACTCAAACAAAGTTACAACATATGCTTAATGCTGCTGTTCAACAGATAGATCATGAAGCAAGAAACATAAAATAAGGGGGAAAACTGGGGACAACAAGGAACTTACTGCAAATAAAAAGACCAAAAAGATTCTAAACAAGATTGAATCCATCATTTAGAAAGATTGGACATTCAGAATCTCTGATACCATCAAAGACTTCAAAATTAGTAGCACTATTAAGGTAGTTGTTGATTAACCTAGGCCTCACCAGGTAAATTTAACAAAATACTGCATCGGAAATGTCAGAACACATATTTACTGCTTCACAACATGTCGTTCAAGTAGATATTTTTTGGAGAACTAAGAGTATGGATCCGGATTACTGCGTTGATGAAAGATAGTTGCTGGGACAGGGGGCATTGAGAAACGTTAGAAGACTAAGCCTGCCAGAGTAACACCAAAATATTATGTAAGGTGCAATAAAAAACGTATCTTGAAAAATGCATATGTGTCTAATTAACGGAATATAGATACAAAGATGTTTTAAATATTACTGGTATGATGGTTAATTAACGGAATATAGATACAAAGATGTTTTAAATATTACTGGTATGATGGTTGTTTATGAATGCTCAGTGAGGAATACCTAATAATTAAGGAGCAAAAAAGTTTTTTAAGACCCTCCACCAGCCTTGCCAGCAATTGCTACCTTCTGATTAAGAAGAATAATAAAATCAGCAATCATATCTAGAATTAACTGCAGTTCAACAACAAACAACAATAAAAAGATAGAGTGCTTTACTGGCTCAACGGTCCCCTTGCCATTCAATGATAAAGAAGTTTCTGAAGGTTTTGAAAACCTGGGAGAATACAACCATGTTAGTGAATTTCAAGCATGAATAAGACTTAACTATTAAAAGTTTAACAAATAATCCAAAAGAAGAACCAGAAAAAATGGTGCATGTATGAACCTCAGAGCCCTTGCTTTCTTTTTGTCTTCTTCCAATCCTTCACTTTTAGTATCTGGAGCAAACCTTTCAAGTCTCGCTTTCTTCTTTGCGTCCTCATCAGTTGGCACAGACTGCATAGGAAGCCCAAATCTAGAAATCCAGTACTGAATATTAGTAGCACTCACAACTGCTATAAGATTTGGTCACTCGATAAGACCATAAACATGATACCTCTCTGCTCTAGCCTTCCTCTTCAGTTCCTCTGAGTTCTTCGACCCCTCTGACGCAGGTAATGAGGAACCAGTGCCAAACCTGAGTACCACACAAACACCGCAACATTTGTAAGAAATTACTGAAAATAATGCCACACACCCCCATCCATCAGATGTAAAAATTCAAGTAATCAACAAAAACGTCCCTGAAAATTTACCAAAAGCAGAGCATACAACACATATATTGCATCGTTCAGGAACCCCAGTGATTCCATCTAATCTCCCAAAACTCATACAAATACACTTATTTAAAATAAAAAAGGTACCTTTCGGCTCGAGAACTGCGCTTCTCTTGCTCAGACAACTGAACTGTAATCCCAAACCGCTCCGCACGGCGGATTTTCTTCTCGGTGTCGGAAACCAGAGCGGCGGTTGCCTTTCCAATCTTCGGATCCTCACCGTCCATCTTGGGATTATCCTTACCTGAATCGATGGTTGATGATTTGTTTCCTGTAGAATCCTTGACTCGATCTGGCATCGCGGATGCAACAAGGGACGTTTCCAGGGTGGTGTTGGTAGCGTTATCTGCGACGGAAGTGGTGGGATTGTGAGTGTCTGTGGTGGCCATTGTTTCGTTAGGGTTTGGAATCGAAGAGCAAGAGACAGAGAGAGCTGCGATTTTCCGATTTGATTCTTTCAACTTGGATATATTTGGTATTTGCTTGCGTATTTAACATGTTATTCAGTGAGATTTTTTTGCTCTAATTGCCGGGTCAAACTACTGCTTCGGAGGCCCATAGTCGGTTCGGACCTTACTACTTTTACTTGATTGAAACTTAATTAAAATTTTTAATTAACATGTTCATTGAGCATGCTTTGGTATTTTAGCCATAACTTTTTCTCTAATTATCCAATTGAGATAATTCTTAATTTGAATTAAACTAAAAAAATAAGGTTGCAAATTGTCCGATGAATTCGAGTTTTCATTCAGTCTCTAAGAGTATCAATTTTCATATGGAAGTTGAGTACAGAATATATTTGTTATAAGCATGTTACTCGCGAGCTTTTTAAGCTCATCCCCATTTCCATCCCATCTCCAGGTGATGAGCCAGAAATAGAGTGAGAGTCAAAGCATTACTCCGGATTTGCATGTTTTGTTTTGTTATTTAAACCATCTTTTCTACTTTATTTCAAATTCAAGAATTATCATTTTCTTTACACATGAACAATTGGAATAGGATTTGATCCTATTTATAAGGATTCTGTAAATATTCCATTAAAAAAAAAGAGAAAGTTCGAAACAATTGGGATTTTTTTGCAGATTGGATGCAGTTACTAATTCATGATCTTTAGCTTCGCCCATGTCCGTTTAACGGACCTTCTCGGGTGAAAAAGTGCTCCCAGGCCCGACAATGTTCGTTAAACGGACATTCACGGGATGACTTCAGTAAATCACGATTTTTGACCCTTTTAGAGCAAAATTTTGCTTTGTGGTCTTCATGAAAATTTTAGACCTCGATGTCTTGTTACCAACTGTCCAAGAACAAACTCAATCCGACATTTCTATTGAAAGTTATGGCAATTGCGCCGTAGCGCCTGATACTCAAACATTGGCTCGAGGCATTTTCTCTACCCCTTCTTACCCTGAAAAAGCAGGGACACCATGTCTCCCTGTCTTTTGTTCCATTCTCAAGTCTTAAACTTTTGAAGTCTCGTTTTTGTAGTGGACCAATTCGTTAAGATTCCGCTAAGCCATTTTTTATTAACCTATCCTACCAAGACATAATTTGTAACTTGCTATCCTCATGCCTAGCAGGCAAAGATTGACCTCCGTGGAAAGTCTCTAGTTTGCTTTGAAGAAAGAATCATCTCAATCAGAACTCTATAGCTCAAGATATGCTTAAAAATTCAAAGTGTGTTCATACCCTAATCATGCTCTCCCAGCTGACCCCTTTCGATTCTGGAACTCAATGCTTGCAGACTCATACATCTGTTGGATTCCGCTTGTTTCCGGAACCCAACTTTTGCTCTAAACATGAAACGTGAGCATCTTACCCTGAAGAGTTATTTCAAAAAACCCTAATTAGCCATTATCAGATCATCTTCATACTCATAACCTCCCAAAAATTTTCTCACAATTTGCTCAATAGCGTGCCCACACAAATCAGTCACCATGCTCAAACTCATTTCTCCTATTTGTGAACAAAATTTGGAAATCTTTAAACCAGAATTTCAAATTGACTTCTTGAAAGAAACCATAGCTCTAAGTATCTACTTTGTTTTGAAGCAAGAACCATCTTAATCGGAGTTTTACAGCTCAAGATATACTTAAAAAGCCAAAGTGTGTTCATTCCCCAATCATGCTCTCCCAATCGATCCCTCATTTTCTTACCATCAAACTTTACCAAATCAACTCCAAAAGATACCAATTTTTATGGAGAGATACATACATGCCTTAGGAACCCATTGCTTCAAGAATCACTTCATTTAGAGGTCAGATGAGGGAGTTATGACTAAAAGAATCCAACATGTTTATACACTCAATCAATTTGTACCTATCTTGGCGCGATTGCCATAACTTTTCCTCCAAATGTCGTATTGATTTCGTTTTTATACCATTTGAAAGTAGATTTCGAGATCTACAACTTTCATGAAGACCACAAAGCAAGATTCTGCCTCTAAAATGGTCAGAAATCGTGATTTACTTTAACGGACATTGTCGGGCCTTGAAGCATTTTTTCACTCGAGAAGGTCCACTAAACAGACCTAAAGTTTGTTAAACAGACATGGACAATGCTGAGGGTCCGTTTTGACCAGTAAAGGTCTGTTAAACAGACCTAAGGGTTCCCCAAAGCCCCTCCAATGCTTCCTACATCCAATCTAACATCATATTCAATCATAATCTTTCCAAATTCAACTCTTTTAGTGCCAAATCACTTCATAATAACTCAAACACCAAAATTATCTCATAAAACTCTCAAATCTCAATCCATTTGATTCATCAAAACCAAAATTTCCTATCATTTATCATAGTTGTCACAACACACACCCTATGCAGCATCACAACTTGTAATGAGCATATCTTTTCATTCCGATATCTAAAAATTACAATCTTTATAGCGTTGGAAAGATAAAAAGATCATCTACAATTTCTAAAAAGACAATTTTGGCTAATTCTACCTAAATCATTCCAGATTTTCCCTTTGAATTCAGAATACAATCATACCCTTTTTAAAACTTGACATTTGTCCTAAATTCACTTCCTTAACTAAGGCAACATCATTCTTATCGATTCAACTACCAATTGGAATTCATCAATCTCTCAACTTCAATTCATTTGACTCTTCATATTCAACAACATCTCATGATTCATAACATTCCTATCTTTCTTTTCCATAGTATCTCACTTATATATATACCAATAGTTTATGTTCAAGATTCATCGACTCAAATGGATAGCTTCTTCAATTATACTTAAGTCTAAATTAACCTCATCCTTAATTAATTCATATTCCAACTCCACCTCATCCATACACAAATTCACATTGCAAATCCATACACAAATCCATATTTTATTAACATCATAAATACGAGTTTTACAAACTTCAATAGGCATCTCGTGCCACAATACAATATTTCACAAAATTACAAATTACACAAGATACTTCAATGATAATTGCTCAAAATGCAATTATAGCTTTGTTTTACATAAACTACTCCAAAATAAAACAAAACATGCAAATTCGGAGTCATGTCTTGACTTTTTTTCACTCACTCTCTTGCTCATCACTTGAATAGGGGAAGGAGAGTGGGGGTGAGCTTGAAAGCTCGTAGGTAACAAGCTTATAACCGATAAATAAGCAAAAACCATTGAAATATTTATTTCCACTGTAAAATTTCACATTGTAAAAGTCCATGTAACAAATATTTCTCAAATTCACAACTTATCAAGAAATTCATAAACATCATAAATCGTGCATTCATCAAACTTGTCACAATCATAAACATAAGCACATCAAAAATAGTTTGGGTGGATCCAAAACAAAACGTACTACACATTTCCCCTAAGGGTCCTGTATAGCCGTGAATAGAATGTACTAACGCAATCCCACATAATGGTTTTGCGTATTCATGAACTTATGAGAGTCCGCGAGGAAGCTCCATGCCACTAGCGGACAGGCGGGAGAAGCCTTTAGACAAGTGTACTTGAACTTATGGGAGTTTGCGAGGAAGCTCCATGCCACTAGCGGGCAGGCGGGAGAAGCCTTTAAACAAGTGCATTTGACTTAGCTTAGGGGACCACTACAAACCCACATAATCATGCATTTCACAACTTGAAAATGGATTGCCTAATGGCACATTTCAAAACTTAATTTTCATAAGCACGTAATATCTCAAACACATTTCCATCATCATTTCACAATTCGTCAACCAAAATCACATAGCAATTTCTTAAATCATTCAAAAGCAATGAATGCAACAATTGTAGCAATTTCTCAAATCAAAAGCAATCAATACAACAATTATAGAGTAATTTGAAATAATTTTATTCTTTTGATTCAAAAGCAAACTTTAGTGACTTATTACTCAATTATAAACATGGAACCCACCTTAATTTCCTTGCTTGCAAACCTTGCTAAAAAAGCCTCTACTCTTGCTCTTTTTGCCTCTCTTGATTTTCCTTCATTAAAGGCAAAATTCCTAAATCAAAAGGAATTCAAATTGGACAACCCACAATACATAATCACCAAAATTGATCTTAGAAAACTTAAACTCATACATTTTTTAAGCTATATAAACCAAAACTCTTTAAAAAATCCAACAAATCAAAAATACTCTTACCTTGATTCTTCACCAAATGAGGAGTTTCTTGGCTTGAATGGAAGCTCTCATGCTCCTCTTCCTTTTTCCTTCATGAATAAACTTCAAAATCCCTCTTAAAAACTTAGGAAAATCAAAACCCTAACTCTTTCTTTCTTCTTTCTCTCCTCTCTCCACCGAACTTTCCCACTTCTTCTCTCTTTTCTTTGGTTTTTTCTTCACAATTTCGTGCTTCACTCTTCCTTAAAAGCCAACCCACATGTCTTATTACAATTTTACCATCAATGAGTGAGCAATGACAACTTTACCCTCACATATAAGCCTCGCAACTTAAATGGCTTAAGTGGCTTACCAATTTTGCCCCTTATGAAAACTTACCACCTTAATACTATAATTCAATCAACTTATGTCATATGATCTTACTCAAATTAACATGCTAATTAACTCACATTAACATACTAATTAATTCCACAAAAATATTCTATTAAGACCTCAAAATTCATTTAAGTCATTGCCTAACTCTTTCTAAAAATCAAGACCTTTTTCTAATCATATAATTGAAGGAATTTGCTTGTACTTCCTTCTAGAAAAAAATGTCCCTCATCGTCTTAAGTTTCTAATGACGCCAAAATCATTCAATTTGGTTCAGAAATATGATATTTATACCTTAAACATTTTCGTACTATTCCTATACTGAAACAATATTTTATGCTTAACTTCCATCTAAAATTGATATTCTTAGAGACTGAATCAAAACTTGATTTCATCAGACAGTTTGTAACCATATTTCTCTAGTTTAATCCAAATCAAGAATTATCTCATTTGGATAACTAGACCAAAATTTATGGCTAAAACACCAAAGCATACTCAATGAACATGTTTCAATTAGATTTTTCAGCTTTTAACTTCCAACATTTCACATATAACCCATCTTGTATCTAAACCATCTTTTCTATTTCATTTCAAATTCATTAATTCACCTTTTCTTTATACAAGAATAATCACCAACAATTTCTCATTTAACAGTTCTAACTTCCAAGAAAAGTTTAAGGCCCAACAAAATTACTTCATTTTCATTGTCAGATTGATCAAACATAGTAGACCCGAAAGTGCATTTCAGGAAACATCTGAATTGGCCAAATGAGTTAAGAATTTTGGTTTTTATGATTTTATTAATGTATAAACCTAAGTACAAACTATACATAGGTGAGTTTTGATAAATGATTGATTATGTGACGAGAATAAAGGAAAAATACCCAGGATTGTCATTAACCATGCATTGTACATAGTCCATATACAAAATTGTGCATAAATGAATACGTATAATTGTGCTAAGTTGTTAATATGTGTGTGTAATGTGTGTATTGCATCATGTTGATGTGCAAGACAAGCGTCCATAATCAGACGTTTCCAAATCTTGGAAACAATTGCTAACCCAGAGCATATTGTGAGTCGACATAGATAGTCTTACTTACTGTTTGTTCTGTTTAAATTCCGTATTGAGTTACTAATGAATGTGATTGTGATTGTACTGATTTTTTGACATTGAAGGTCCAAGATTTTTGAGGCATGAATGCGATATTGAAGTGTTACTTGAATTGAATTGGATGGAATATGTGATATCTTCACTTGATTGTTAAGTGTTGGACCTAGTTTCGAACAAAAATGTGAATATGCATAGGAATGTGATCGCGGCTCTTTCGTTTTGATCTAAAGATCAAACCCTGGGAAGCCGAATCAAAAATAATTTAATTTCAATGATTGCAATATAGGGTGTAACCTCAGGTCGCCTCTCTTAATCAGAACCTAATGAAATGGACCTAAGCTAGCCTATATATCATAAAGCGTAAGTGAAATTAATAAGGAAAGGGTTTTGATTTTTCGAAACATTAACTACACTAAATTGCATTGTAAAAAATATTTTCGGATTTTTGAAAATAGAAAATGAAAATGAACTTTGGCTATCACAGTTCAAAACTAATTTGATGTGATAGAAATCACTAAGTTTGAATGGTAAACCTTAAAGGACTCTCTTTAAGTCCAGGGTCTTGATCAATGAACTTCATTTCTCAAGATCCCGTTAAGCGCATCTTAGTGTGTGCGGTGGATTTAGAAATCACTAAGTTTGAATGATGAACCTTAAAGAAGTCTCTTTAAGTCCAGGGTTTTGATTAATGAACTCCAGTTCTCAAGACCTCATTAAGCGCTCTTAAGCTTTAGAACCTTAAAGGACATTTTAAGTCCAGGATCTTGATCAATGAACTCCATTTCTCAAGACCTCGTTAAGCGCATCTTAGTGTGTGCGGTGGATTTAGAAATCACTAAGTTTGAATGGTAAACCTTAAAGGACTCTCTTTAAGTCCAGGGTCTTGATTAATGA
>JAOTAZ010087082.1:0-11996 GCA_025629785.1 Erythroxylum oxycarpum | reverse complement strand
CCGGATTCTAAATCTCAACATCCCCTTGGTATTTAAATTACTTTCCTCATGAATTTAATCTAAATTATATTGGTCAATTTAACTCTTCCTTCTTTCTCTACTCTACGACTTTAAAATATATAAATTTCAAATAAATTTTGATTTAATCATTAAAAATATATAAAAATAAATTTTAGTTTATAAATAATAATTTTTAAATTATTTATTTTTAAAAATAAAATATTTTATTAATAAATATTATATAAAATATTTAAATTTAGAAGAAACTCCATAATCTTTTAGAAGATCAATCTTGTATGCACCCTTTCCAATTCGTTCAAGCACTTTGAATGGTCCATCAGCACAGGGCATAAGCTTATTCTTCCTTTTGCTTGGAAATCTTTCCTTGCGAAGATGTATCCAAACCAAATCACCAAGCTGAAAGCTCAATTGCTTGTGAAAACGATTAGCACGAACCTTGTAACTCTCATTAATTTTCTCCATCTTTGTACGAACCCACTCATAAAGCTTCTTCATTATCTTTGCCTTGGCCCTTGTATCTATACTCACCGAGTCTTTTTTTGAAATAGGAAGTAAATCCACAGGGATGCAAGGATTCACATCGTAAACAACTTCAAAAGGAGATACTCAATAGCATGAGCTGGAGATCTCTTATAGGCAAATTTAGCATGGCCAAGTTTTAAATCCCAATCTTTCGTGGTTTTACTCACCAATCCATAAAACAAAGCACTAAGAGTGTGATTTGTAACTTCGGTTTGGCCATCAGTTTGCGAATGGTGAGTAGTGCTAAACAACAACTTTGTTCTAAGTAATTTCCATAACATCTTCCAAAATGACTCAAAAACTTCGAATCTCAATAAAAAACAATGCTTCTTGGTACCATATAAAGATAAATAATCTTTTTAAAGTACAAATCAACAATATGAGAAGCATCATCAGTCTTATGACATGTAACAAAGTGAGTCATCCTTGAGAAATGATCTATCATCCTTGAGAAATGATCTACAACCACCATAATTGCCTCCTTACCACGTTGTGTGCAAGGTAATCCAACAATGAAATCCATACTAATATCCTCCCATGGCCATTTTAGAATAGGAAAAGGTATCTAAAGTCCTTGGTGAAAAGTACTCTTTGCTTTTTGGCAAGTACCACACTAATTAACAATAGATTTGCATATCACCAAACATACGAGGCCAATAGAAGTGTTCTTGAAGAATTTCATAAGTCTTTTGAATACCAAAATGATCAGCAAGACCACCACCATAAGCTTTATGAATCAATAAATCACGAAAAGAGCCTTGGGAACACACGATTTATTCTCTTTGAAGAGAAAACCCCTAAAATTACAAACTGATTATACACACCTTTTTTGCAAAGTTCAAATAATTCAACAAAGTCTTCATCCCCTACCTAAGAATTCTTGATGATTTCAAAGCCAATGAGCCTTGAATTAAGTATTGCAAGTATAGAATACTTCCTTGACAACGCATCAACTATGACATTAGAGAGTCCATGTTTGTACTTCGATGAGAAAGTAAAGGATTGTAGAAACTCGACTCACTTAGCATGATGTGGATTAAGTTTTTATTAACTATTAATATGCCTTAATGTTTATGGTCACTATGCAACACGAAAGGCTTAGGTAGCAAATAATGACTCCAATGACTAAGAGTATGAACGATCACATAGAACTCTTTATCATAAATAATATAATGTAGTTTAGATGCATTAAGCTTCCCATTAAAATAAGCAATAGGATGTTTTTATTGAATTAAGTACAGTCCCATTTCTGAATCCACTAGAATCACAATGTACTTTAAATAACTCGTTAAAATTAGGAAGAGCTAATATAAGAATAGAACACAACTTTCCTTTAATCAATTCAAACATCTTTTGTGTAGAATCACTCTATTTGAATTTCCATTTCTTGATACTTTCGATAATCAGTGCCATAATATGACTAAAAATCTTCACAAATCTCCGATAAAAAGAAGCCAATCTATAAAAGCTACGCAATTCACTAATAGATTTAGGAGTTGGCTGTGATTTAATAACATCAATTTTCGAGTAATCAATAGAAATACCATCCTTAAACACAATGTATCTAAGGAATATGACGCTATCTACCATGAAAGTGCACTTCTTAATCTTCCCATATAACTTTTCCTTTCTCAACACATTGAAAAGCATTCTTAAGTGTAGAATATGCTCTTCTTTACTCTTACTATAAACCAGAATATCATCCAAGTACACAATAATAAATTTGCCAAAGAAAGGGCACAATACCTCATTCACAAGTCACAAGAATGTGCTCAGAGCATTGGTGAGACCAAAGGTCATTACTAACCATTCGTACAAGCTATACTTAGTCTTGAATGTGGTCTTCCACTCATCACCTTCCGTCATTTGAATCTAGTGGTAACCACTCCTTAAGTTTATCTTTAAAAACACTTGAGCACCATGTAGTTCATTTAACATGTCATCTAGATGAGGAATGGGAAAGTAATATTTGATGGTAATATTATTCATCACACGACTATCAGTACACATATGCCACGAACCATCTTCCTTTGGCACAAGAAGAGCTGGAACAACACATGGCAACATACTTTCAAGCACATATCCATGCTCTATAAGCTCGTTAATTTGTTGTTGAAGCTTTTTTTATTCTTTTAGATTACACCTATATGCGGGATTTTTAGGCAAAGGTGTACCTGGAATCAAGTCTATTTGATGATTCACTACAAGAGAACTATAAATTAGCAACAAAATTTTACCGACAATACAAAAACCGTAGGAAATTACCAACAAAAATAGAATAGTCGTTGATAATTGATTAAGCCAAGTTTATATTGTTAATTGGCTGCATTTTTATAACTGCTAATGCACCTTTTGGCTCCTAATTGTGAATTTTGTGCTTAAATTAGTTCCTTATAGTGAGCCCTTATTATTTGCAATTTGTTAGTGAAATTGTTACAAATTGATGTTAATTGCATTATAATTTTTCCAAGGACAATTGATGCTGCAAATTGTTGATTTAATTGTAGGAACACAAGGAGTCAACCATGTCAAAAAGTCAACAGGTCGTGAGCCTTCCAGCATGTCGCGACGAATCCAACAGAACAAACCAAGCACGTCGCGGCGTATGCCAATTTCCAAGTCGAGGTGCATCAATGGACAACCGCACGTCGCAACGTGAACAAATCCACACATCGCGGCGAGCAAGCAAGAGCCACACGTTGCGACATCCATTAATTGTCCTGTCGCGACGTGCAGATGAAAACCTAAACTCTAAATGGAAATTTCCCTCACTGTATTGACCCAGACAGTATCCATCATGTATAAATTTGCAAAATTAGGTCATTAACAGGGGTCGGCTACTCATATAGAGAGACACACCACATTCAGAGACATAGAGACGATCCGAACACTCCATCATCGTCATTTCCACCGTGACCATCATCCACCGTCGACCACTTCATCATCATCTACGCGTCATCATCTACACCGCAGGATCATCTTCACCATGGATGCTGTCAGAGTTACAACAGTGTTGAGGACTACGACCGATATGCTTGGCAAGGCACTCCGACCTCTTGAAGATGTAGTAATGGCTTAAGTTCACCGTGGGCTTCAAAGGGGAGTAACAAACATTGTCTGAAATTTTAATTATATTGTTGTAAAACTCTGAGTTAGAGTTTACGGTGGTATGACTAGGTTAGCATGGTTAGAGTTTAAATATGTGTTGAACAATGTTTTGACATAGTTGATGTAGAACTTTGTGCTTGAATATATGAAATCTCATATATGTCGTTGGTGATTGCATTAATCCTCATTATCTTCCTAGTTGTGCTTGATATAGATGATTGTATTTGATCCAATAAACCACTTGCATGAATTTATCCATTTCACACACTAAGGTTTTTAACAAGGTTTTAAATAATGAAGTTCATTAATTAATTCCTTGGGCCTAAAGTGTTCTTTAGGGTTGATCTTTTCAAAACTTAGTGGATTTCATCTCCGAAAATTTAATTTGAATCGGGATAGCCTAAGCTCATTTTCAAGAGGATTTTTATCTAATTGATCATAGTTTGAACTTGTGCTAGCTTTAAAATTCCCAAAATCCAAAAATATACTTTTTATACAATTTTCTTTAATTTAGTCGATTTACTCAATTTCATCCAACTTGCAAAACCCCCCTTTCTTTTATCAACTTTACTTGCATTTTTGACTTATAGGCTAGCTTTAAACCTTTTTCATCTGTTTCAATTTAGAGAGACGACCCGAGGTTACAACTATACTACAATCTTAGAATTTATTATTTTTTTCCGATTTCAAAGGATCGATTTTAGGATCGAAACGATAGAGCCGCGATCAATAGGATAACACAGCGAGGAGTTAAAGCTGTAGCGAAGGAGTTGGTAATATTTCTACCATCTTTTTCTTATGTTAACTATTATCCTTATATTGCATCATGTATAGATTGACATGTTGATTTTGTAATCCTGTTTTCGCTGCGTTATGATTTCTAAAAAAGTTTTCAAATCCACCGTTTACCCAAATATTACATATTTTCATTTCCGATCCAACAATAATGCCTTAGAGGTGATTAGACATGTTTATAGACTTATTGGACACTTAGAAAGCTTAATTGGAAAAGTTGATGTACATAAGGTCTTATTAGCAAATTGTTAAAAGTTATTGGACCTAAATGTAATTTTTCAATTTTTGGAGGACCCATTTGTAATTTTATAAAGTTAAGGGCTTAATTATAATTTTCAAAAGTTCAAGGACCAAAATGAAAAAAAAAGTTTTGGCGATTCCCAAATTTTTGGGTTAATTGCAAATTTAGGAGAAGTTTGGAGGGTATAATGGTAATTTCACATAACTAAGGGCAATAAGGTAAATTTATCATGTTTGGTCAAAAAAGAGTCAAATTCTAGACCCTTATTTATGTGTGTGGTCGTGCAACCCATTATTTGGCATCAAAACACTTAGTTTTAATTAAAAGAAAGGAGAAGAAAGAAGAAAAGAGGAGGGGAAGGAGAAGTTTTGGCCATCCCTCCATTTTCACCAAGTTTTTGATTCTTCAACTCAAATAAAAGTGTTATAAGCTAATTTAGGATCAAGGAACTCAAATCTACCATTAGATTTGAGAAATTATCAAAGGATTTGAAGATATCGCTAAGGGAAAGTATACGTAAATTGTCTCATCTCTCTTTAGATTATGATTTTGAGTTTGGTGTTAAGATATGTTGTTCTCCATGCTTAAATATGCATGAAACATGGTTTAGGTGAATGAAATGTGTCATGGAGAGGGTTCTCTAATTGAAAAAAGAAATGCCCCTCTTTCGTGAAAGTTTTTTAATTTTTGAATAACTTTTAGAATTAATGTTTTAAATTAATTATATGGTGTTAATTAAACATGTATAATGTGAATTGATGGTGAAGAATGATGAAGATGCATGTTGGTTAAGGTTGGGCCGATGGTGGGAGAAGAAGTGGATTAAGGTAATGAGTTGTGTAATTGATAAATGTAGCTAAAATGAAAGGAGTTGGTTTGAATGGAGTGGTGGAATGTGTCATTGATTGGAAGTGATTACTATATAACAAGATAGGAGCATGAATTACTAAGATAAAATCTTGAAAATGTGACTTGAAAGTCATGCACATTAGGTGTTTGTTGCAATGCCTAAGTAAACTTGACTTAGGATTTAAGGCTTTGTAATGGTATGCAATGGAAAATGCTTCATGTTTACTTAGAGTGAACTAGAATTGTTGTTTAGATTGATGAGTAATGGCCTAATGTGCTTGGATAAAGACGGGGTTAATTATGTCGTGAAATGAGTAAGTATTGGATTAAATGCCTTAGAAAATGCAAAAGAAAAACTAATGTGAATAGTAAGGAAGTAACCATATAAGAAGTTTAATGGTCAAATCCAATAGTTTAAAGGGAGTGATATTGTGTTTTATACACTTAGTTAATGGTGTATAAATATGAAATTCATGTTTAAGTAGTAAATTCATTGTATGTCTTTTATGTATAAAGGCTCGAGATTTGTGAATCAAGAATTTCGTACCGAGGATTTTTGAAGGCAAGGGAGTGCACATCTTCTTTTAAGGTGAGTTGGGGAAAACATATTTCTCAAATAGGATTAGAACGTCCTAAGACAAGCAAGATGACTTGTATGTGAATTTTGAACGTAGGCAATGTATGGTAGAATTGAATTTCAAATGGATGCTAATATGCTTAGGTATTTTGTAAATGACATTATTTTGAATACCCCTTTGCATTGGGAGCGCAACTGATGTTTTTATTACGTATTTTGATAAATGATATTGTTTTCAACAACCCTACACTTGAAGTGCAAAAGAATAATGTTTTATTTTTTGAACCTACATTTTTGAACAACTTTGCACTTGGAGTGCAAAAGATGATTTTATTTCATGAAATAATGTTTTGGAACTTACATATGTATAACCAAGTCTTATATGTTGCATGTATTTGTTCTCTTTTAGCTTAGATCTGTAGCACGGTTTCATTTTATCGGTTGAACTGCTAAATAAAGGCATGGAGCCTTACCTGATTTTTGTACTTAACTTTTGTATAAGATTTTTGTGATTGGTATGGAAACGATTGGCCAATTATGTGCTGGCCACAACTGATTAAGCGACAACCCTTCACACGGTACATTGAAGTCAAGCCTAGGGTCTGGCGGGTGATTCCACATCTAGGGTCTAGACACCGACGAGGTCATCACCTAGGGTCATGGCGCTCTTGTCGATTATATTCTAGACTCACCACAGATGAAAGTTGAGCCAACACCGAGTATCGGTGGGTGTGCACATTAGTTTGGCTGACTAGTGGTGTCACACGTGATTGTTTTGGCTTATCCTGATATTTGTCTTCTGACGAGATTTGATTTACATATGTGATGTTTTTATGCTTTTATGTATTGGAACTGGAACTTATGTTCACCAAATGGGCAAATTAGTAGGCTAGGCCTATATGGTTCTTAACCAATAAACGTTGAGTCATAGGCTAGGCCTATGTGTTTCTATGTGTTGTATGTTCACATTATAAGTTATCTATACCCTCTTGGTGTGTCTCGAGTCCTATCGCGATATGTGTTTTTTTTTGCTTACTGAGTACATATTGTACTCAACCCCTCCGCTTTCCAATAATGTAGGTTAATTTAGTGAGTTTGAAGTTCTGAGTAGATCGTGTGGTCTTTTGATAGTTTTGGGATATTACCGCGCATAGGTAGTTTCTGTTTTATACTTTAGTTGCATAGTGGCTTATGAACTGTTTTATTATTTTTATTACTTTGGTTATGTTGATATTTTTATAATTTTATAAATTTAACTCTTGACTGTTTTTTCGTTGTAAAAGACCCTATTTATGAACTTTGACATTGTGATTGAGATTGCTTTGAGTGGACTTTAAAGTCCTGAAGTTGTATAAACTTTTTGGCGTGAATATAGAAATGTGTTTAAAATTGTTTGCAGGTTTTGTGTTTTTTAAAACAAAACCGTTATGTTGCCTATTTTTTTTAAAGAGAGAGAGAGATATTCAGTTAGGCTTGCATATTCAAATTAAGGATACTGTGAGTTTCCTTAGCCTCGGTATGTGGCAATTGCCATAGGCTAGAAGCAGTACCAGGTCGCGACCTTTAAATTGGGTATCCGAGCCTAGTTTTTCATTTTCAAAAGTGTTATTTAGATTTTCAAAAAGTTCATGAGCCTTAGGAGTCAAGTTTGGGTGTCAAATGTTGGACCTTGTTTCCAGAGCCTAACATTCGGAGTCATGAACCTTGTGTTTATTATCCTATAGGGTCATTTGCCCACAATCCACAAGGGTGGTGTGCCCACACCAGTCAATCACCAAAATTACAACTTGAATTTTTCAAAGAAATTGTAGCTCTAAGTCTCTAGTTTGTTTTGAAGCAAGAATCATCTTAATTGGAGTTCTATAGATTAAGATATGCTTAAAAAGCCTAAGTGTGTTCATACCTTAACTATGCTCTCCCAACTGACCTCTCACTTACTCTAATGCAAACTTCCTTAAAACAACTCCAAAATATGCAATTTTTTATGGAGAGATATTAAAAGATGTTAGGAATCCATTGCTTTAAGAATCACTTGATTTGGAGGTTGGATGAGGAAGTTATGCCTAAAAGAATCGAACATGGTTATACCTTCAATCAATTTATACCTATCCTGGTGTGATTGCCATAACTTTCAATATAAATTTTTTATTGCTTCGTTTTAAGACTATTTGAACTTGAACTTAGACTTCTAGATCTACAAATTTTATAAAGACCACAAAGTGAGATTCTGCTTCTAAAAGGGTCAAAAATTGCAATTTCCCTGAAGTTGTCCCGTGAATGTCCGTTTAACGGACATCTGTCAGGGTTAGGAGTGAAATTGGCTCAAGAAGGTCCATTTAACGAACATCCATGTTCATTCAACAGACATTGGTGAGGATGGGGGTCATTTTTGACCTGAGAAGGTCCGTTAAACAAACCTAATTTCCGTCTAACGGACATAGGGGCTCCCCAAACCCCTCCAATGCTTCCTGCACCCAATCTAACATCATATTTACTCAATATCTCCCCAAATTCAACTCTTCTATTGCCAAATCACTTCATAACAACTCAAACACCAAATTTATCTCACAACACTCTCAATTCTGAACTCATTTGGTTCATCAAAACCACAATTTTCTATCATTCATCATAGCTGCCCCATACACAAATCCTATGCAACATCATAACTTGTAATAATCATATCTTTCCATTCCAATGTCTAAAAATTACAAACTTTATATCATTGGAAACTAGAAAGATCATCTACAACTTCTAAGAAGACAATTTTTACCAATTCTACCTAGATAATTCCAGAATTTTCCTTGAATTCAGAAGACAATCCTACCCTTTTGAAAATTTGAAATTAGCAATGTAAAAATTTTAAAAACCATAAACAACCATAATGCATATGTATTTCATTCACATCAAAATAAGAGTTTTACAATGCTTTAACAGGCATTTTAAGCCACCTTACAACATAATCCAAAATACAAACTTTGCAAAATAATAATTTCTCAAAAGGCAACTAAAGCACTGTTTTACAAATTCTAACTTTAAAAGATTAAAAGAACAAAAGTGCAAAGTGGAGTGATGCCTTGATGCTCAACTCGATCGTTCGATATCTTGCTCATTTCCTGGGGACGGGAAGCAGTGGGGGTGAGCTTAATGCTCATGGGTAACACTTTTATAATCGGTAATAAGCAAAAACCATTGAGAACCTTCGTAATCATAGCAATTTCTCACAAAAATCCATAAAACATATATTTCTCAACTTAGTCAAACCAATTCACAATTCACATAAGTCAAACATTCCTCAAACGTTTCAACACTTGTAAACACATAAACACATCACATTGGTTTGGGCAGGTCCATAAACATGACGAACTACACAATTCCACGTAATGGTCTTGTGTAGTCGTAAACTTGAGGTAGTCTATAAAGGAGCTTTGTTCCATTAGCGGGCAGGCAAGAAAAGCCTTAACTTGGTCAACGTGCGCGTGACAATTCTTGGATGGACTACAATAACCTCACATAATAAGTAACTCATGAACTGAAGATATTTATCCCAAATGGCACATTGTTGAAAACTTTTTTTTCATGAACATGACATGTTTCACATGCATTCCCATCATCATTTCACAATTCAACATCCACATTCCTATACCAAGCATAAAAACGAATTTTCAACTCAATCAAAAGCAACAAATAAAACAATTGCAAAGCAATTAAAATTAATTTCCAAAATTCACACACAATAACATATGGCAAATTCTCAATCATTTAAAGAGCAATAAATGCTCATTTATGAGGTAGTTGGAAAAATCATTAATCCCATTTATTTGAAGAACATTTATAGTTTATTAACTCAAGTATAAAAACGTAACCCACCTTAGTTTTCTTGCTTGAAAACCTTGCTCAAATAGCCTCTACTCTTGCTCCTCTTGCCTCTCTTGATTTTCTTTAACATTGACACAAAAATCCCATATCAATATGAATCCAAATTGGACAACCCAAAGAACCAAATGCATGAAATTGATTATAGAACACTTATACCCATACATTTCCTAAGCTCTTTGAACCAAAACCCTTCCAAAAATTCAAATATTTAAAACACAACATGCCTTGAATCTCCACCAACCAAAGGATTTCTTGGCTCTAATGGAAGCTTTAATCTTCCTCCATCTTTTTCCTTCTTGAACAACTTCAAAAATCACTCTTGAAGGCTAAGAAAAATCATAACCTAACCTAACTCTTTTCTTTCTTTTCTTTTCTCCTTACATGACACTCTCTCTCCTTTCTTCTCTCCAATTCAGTTTTCTCTTCTTCTTCAATGTAATACCACCTTTCTCTCTCTCTTTTATACCCTTAATGAAAGCACAAAGTCCATTTTGCCCTCACTTAACAGCTTATGTTGTTTCATCCTTAAGTGATATGCCCAAAATGCCCTTTATGCTAACACTCCTATCACTTTACAAAATCCCATTAACATTAACATGCTAATTAGCTCCAACATACATTAATCTATCAGGACCCCAAAATAAATCTAATCATGCTTAATCAAATAAAAAAAATTCAGGGGCTAACATTTCTCCCCCCTCCCCTTATAGAATTTCCTCCTCGAAATTTTTACCTGATTCGTTGAAGAGGTGTGGATACTGTTCCTTTATGGCTTTCAAGGGCTCCCATGTGGCGTCTTCCACATAATGGTTTCTCCATAGGACTTTAACTACCTGAACCGTCTTGTTCCCGAGGACTTTTTCCTTGTTGTCCAAAATCTCCCCTGGAATTTCCTTATAACTCAAATCATCTCTCAATTGAACTTTAGTGGTCTGAATGATGTGGGGTGGATCCGATCTATACCTCCTCAATATGAAAAAATGAAGGACGTCATATATCTGTGACAATTTTGGTGGCATCGCCAATCTATAGGCTAGCGGTTCGATCCTCTCTACAATCTCATATGGACCCACATATTTTGGAATCAACTTGCCCTTCTTGCCAAATCTTATGACTCCTTTCCAAAGAGATGTCTTACGAAATTCTTTCTCATCGACTTCATACTTCATCTCCTTTTGGTGTGCATAAGTATAACTCTTCATTTTATCCTGTGCTGCCTTAAGCTATTGCTTAACTAGATAAACCTTATCGACTGTCATCTGAAGCAACTCTAGCCCTATAAGTTTCCTCTCTCCTTCTTCATCCCAGCATATCAAAGTTCTACATCTCCTTACATACAGTGCTTCATAAGGAGTCGTCTAAATGCTTGTGTGGTACGAATTATTATAAGCAAATTCGACCAATGGCAAATGTTCGTCCCAAGCTCCTTTAAAATCTATCACACATACCCTGAGCATTCCCTTAAGGGTTCAAATGGTACTGTCAGATTGACAATCTATTTGGGGATGAAAAGCCATATTAAAATTCAACATGGGCTCGAGAGCCTCTTGTAAGCTTCCCTAGAATCTCAAAGTAAATCTAGGATCCCTGTCCAAAACTATGGAATCTGGAACCCCATTGATCGCGGCTTTATCGTTCGATTAATTTAATCGTCCTTGGAAATCGGTCAAAATAAAAATGATTCCAAGATTGCAGCAAGCTGAACCTCGGATCATCTCTCTCGATGGAACCGATATGCAATTGATCCTAAGACTAGCCTAAGTTTGAATTATGCAATTAAAGCAATTAAAAAGGGGGTTTGGTTTGATTGACTAAAATTAAAGAAAAGAAAAGTATAAAAGTATATTTTTGGATTTTGGGAAAAATTTAACAATTGAAAATAAACAAGATTGAAATCAAATCACTAAAATTCTCTTGAAAATGCGGCTCGGGTTATCATCGTTTAAATGATTTTCGGGGTTTGAAATCCACTAAGTTTCGAAAACACAACCTTAAAACTATTTAAGT
>JAOTAZ010087032.1:0-12001 GCA_025629785.1 Erythroxylum oxycarpum | reverse complement strand
AGGTAACTTGATTGTAGCAAGAGGCCATAAGCAGTCAAAATTGTACTTAAAGTTAGTAAAGGTTTTTAATGATGATGTCAATGCAGTTTAGAGCCAGAAGATAGTTACTTTGTGGCATAAGAGGCTTGCTAACATGAGTGAGAAAGGTATATCTTTGTTGGCTAAACAAAATCTCTTGACAGGTGTGGAAAAGGCAGAGCTAGAGAAGTGCAGTGATTACTTATCAGGTAAGCAAACTAGAGTTGCCTTCAAGAGACATCCTCCTTCATAAAAGTACAGGTATTAGAGTTAGTGCATTTTGATATGTGTGGTCCTATGAACATGTAAACACTTGGTGGTGCTAGTTACTTTGTGACGGTCATTGATGATCATTCAAGGAAGATCTAGGCATATGCTTTAAAGTCTAAGAATCAAGCTCTAGATGTGTTCAAATAGCTCTAAGCTTCAGTTGAGAGAGAGGTAGGAAAGTTAAAATGTGTCTGACTATGGAAGGAAATACAGGGAGGATGGTGAGCTTGAATGACTCCAATTATTATGTTTGGAGAGGTAAAATGGAGGATCTACTTTTTGTTAAATGCTGCCATGATCTTGTCTTTGTCACTGAAAAGCTGGAAGGTAAAAGTGATGATGAATGGAATTTGCTCCATCGGGAGGTATGCGTTATTATTAGATAATGGGTAGATGACAATGTTTCTAACCTCATTTTTAATGAAATTTATGCAAGTGGACAAAGTTAGAAGAATTATATGTTAGCAAGACAAGGAACAATAGATGTATCTGATAAAGTAATTGATGTATTTGAGATATCAGGATGGTAGTCCGATGTGTGATTACATGAACACATATCAAGGGGTCATTAACAAGTTGGTAGGTACAAACATCAAATTGAAGGAAGAGGTGCAGACTTTGATGTTTTTTGGTTTTTTGTCAGATTCGTGGGAGACTTTTAGGAGCTCACTTACAAATTCAACCACAAGTTCTAAAATTTCCTTTACTATGAATTCAGTCAAGAGTGCAGTTTCGAATGAAGAGATGAGAAGAAAGGCACAAGATTCCTCCTCACATTCAGAAGTCCATGCCACAGAAAATAGGGGAGAAGTCAAAGCAGATGCTTGAAGAATAGGGATAAAAGCATAAGCAAGTCATAAGGTAAATATTCTAATATTGAATGTTATCATTGTAGTCAGAAAGAGCCTGTTAAGAAATTCTATAGGTAACTGAAAAAGGAGAACAAAATGAACAAAGGAAAAGAGAAGCAGAATGATGATGATGGTGAAAATAATACACAATGGGTCATAACCACTATTGAGGATCTTCTTTTACATAATGAGGCCGACATGGTTAATGTTGTCAGCCAGGATACTAGTTGGGTGATTGACATATGTGCTACCATACATGCTACTTCACACAAGCATTTCTTCTCTTCTTACAGATCTGGTGACTATGGTCCTGTAAGAATGTTGGACCTCAAACTTTTCTTAGAAGTTAGAACTATTAAATGAGAAATTGTTGGCGATTAGTCATGAGTATAAAAAATAAAAAATGAAAATTCTTGAATCAGAAATGATATACAAGATTAAGTAGTGAAAGAGAAATGTGGATAAATTCATGTTTTTCTTTGGTGTCTTTAGTGAATAAGAGATTATGAAATGGTAAGAATTAAGGTGATAGTAGAAGTAAAGTGAGATGTTATGGAAAAGAAAAATAGAAATTATGAATAATGAGATGTAATTGAATGTGACGAGTCAAATGAGTTGAGACTTGAGAGTTTTAATGAAATCAATTTGGTGGTTTAATGGCTAAAAAGTGATGTTGCATTAGAAGAAACTAATTTGGAAGATTATGAGTGAAAGTAATGTTAGAATGGATGTAGGAATCATTAGAGAACTGTTAAAAATGACTTTGAAAATTTCAGAGATGACTTAGAATTTTAGTGAAGATGATATTGAAACTTTTAGAGACATATGGAGTAAAGTTGAATTGTGTTAAATCGTCTAAGCTATGAACCTTTAAAATCTTCTAGAGTCTGTTATTAGTTGAGTCTTGTAACCAACTCCAACTAACGGACATTCTAGTACATTCTTCAATTACATCATTTACTTCGTCTGCGTCTTGCTTAGATGCGTGTACTTCGTTAGCATCTTGCTTAGATGCATGTACTTCATCTGCGTCTTGCTTAGATGCATCTACTTCATCTACGTCTTATTTAGATGCATGTACTTCATCTGCGTCTTGCTTAGATGCGTGTATTTCATCTACGTCTTGCTTAGATGTGTGTACTTCATCTACGTCTTGCTTAGATGCTTCTACTTCGTCTACATCTTGCTTAGATGTTTCTACTTGGTCTGTGTCTTGCTTAGATGTGTGTACTTTGTCTGTGTCTTGCTTAGATGTGTCTGCTTCGTCTACGTCTTGCTTAGATGCATCTACTTCGTCTGCGTCTTACTTAGATGCGTGTAATTTGTATGTGTCTTACTTAGATGCGTCTACTTCGTTTGATCCATCTGAGACTTAATAACTTCGTTTGATCCGTCTGAGACTTGATCTATCTGAGACTTGATCATTTTGTCTGATTCGTCTGAGACTTGATTCTTCTGAGACTTGATCACTTTGTCTGATCTGTTTGAGACTTGATTCGCCTGATTTAGCTTTGACTGAATCCCATCGTCTGATCTAACTTAGACTGAATCCCTTCGTTTGACCCATCTACACTTTTGGAAATTCGAGATTGTGAGCTACTAGATGACCAAATCTTTCTTCAAGGTCTTCACTATTGTTGTAGATTTCGAAGTCCTTTTCGAACCGTCTAAAGACGACCTTAATCTGATAGTTGTATTGAAAGTTATGCCAGTTGTCCCAAGACAAGTACAATATGACTGAGGACATAATCATGTTTGATTCATTTGGCCATAATTTCATCGTCAGACCTCCAAATGAAGTGATTATTGAACCAATAGGTTCCTAATACATTTTCTTATCTCTTTATAAAAATTGGTAGCCTTTGGTGTCGATTAAAAAAAGATTGATGGAACAAAAATGAGGGAATCAGTTGGAAGAGTATGAATTGGATATTTTACTGAACATACTTTCGTATTTTGATGATATCTTGATCTGAAGAGCCCCAAATGAGGTGATTCTTGTTTCTAAATAAAATATAGACATAGAGCTAAACATTATATGAGAAATAGAATTCTAATTCAGTGCTTAAGACTTTTAATTTTTTGGTTGGAAGTTAAGTATGTGTACTGTTTTAGTATAAGAACAATCCGAAAATGTTTGGGGCAATATTTTTAGATTACAGAACCAAATTGAATGATTTTGGGGTCATTAGAAACTTAAGACAATGGGGAAAATTTTTCCTAAAAGAAAGTGTTATCAAATTTCTTCAATTACCTGATTAGAATAGGGAGTTAAGATGTTAGTTATAGACATAAGGGGTAAAATGGCAAGGACAAGGTAATGAAGGGTAAAAGGGGAAAAAGACCAAATAAATGGTCTTGAAGTAAGAAAGAAAGATGAGAAATCATGGAAAGAAAGAAAGAAAAGAATGAAAACCGTGGAGAGAAGAAAAAGAAGAGAAGAGTGCGTGAACTGTTGGAGAAGAAGGAAAGAAGAAGAAAAAGAGGAAGAATCAACTTGTTAAGGTAAGTATCCTCCTTCTTCTTGCTTAGTAAGAAAAAAAAAGGGATTTAAGAGAGAAATGAGTTTGTGTAGAAAGAAAGAAGAGAACCCTAAATGGGGGTTATGGGTTCCTAAACTAGGTTTTTGCTCTTTTTTTTTTCTAACCTAGATAGACTATGGGTAGGTTAAACCTAAGCCCAACTTAACATTTATGTCATTTTTGTGATTTTTGAAGCTTTATGAATTTCTATGGGAATGTTGTGTTGAATGAGAACTTGGTTGTTTGAAGGAAACCAAGGAATGCCAACCCAAGAGCAAGGGGAAAGACAAATTTGACTGGGATTTTTGCACGCAAATTAGGTGGGTAATTTATTTATAGTTATTGTGTGATTAGGCAAATTCTTGCCTATGTTTGTGTATATTGATTGCTTGAAATTGAATTATTGTGACTTGATTGGAAATGTATGATGCATTATGATTATGTTATACCTTGGCCATGATTATGTGCTTATGTCCTGGCTGCCCACTTGTGGCATATGTGGTTTGAAAATGGACTTATTCTGTTCATGGTGCAAAGTTCAGTTTCTCCATTCTGTTTCCATGGAACCCTCAAGCCATTTGTTTGTGCACCGCATTTGCTTTCTAGAGGATGATAGATGATGGAGTGTTATACATGAATGGATGAGTAATTATATGAGATGCTTATATGATAACATGTTTAACTTTGAGACTTTGAACTAGAATTTTTGAATTGACCGAATTACTGGATTATAGATATATATACATATGCTTGAATTTGTGATTAATTATTGATGGCTATAAATATATTAGCCACTAAGCTGTGTAGCTCACCCCACTATTCCACTCCTCAGGTGCAAAACGAGAAGGTTAACGATCCTTGTAAGGAACATTGGAAACTTCGAGATAACCACATCTAGTAATTAAGTTAGTTCGATTACTTTTGAGTAGCTTTAGCAGCATATCAAGCATAAGCATTTGAATGTATCATATTTATTTGTATTTTTGTATTAAGCCAACGGGGTACCTTTTGATATGTAGATAAAGTTTTTCATTCTCTATTGCTTTAGTAATGAAATGAAGATTTGAAGAAGTTTTGGTTGTGTAGGTTCATAGTTAACTTCTTTGTTAAAATAGTTATGTTGAAAGAATGGTATGAATTTATGTATGTTTGGTGATGAATGTTGGTGGTCTGGATTTGTTCGAAGGTTTCACCATGGTGAGGCCCAGAGTACACCGCGGTGAACCTTTCTCGAAAGGTTCTACGATAAATTTGGTGACTTCGTGTGGCGAGGCCAGACTTTCGCTGCGGCAAACCCGCCAACGGTGATGCTAATATTTCTTACCAGTTAAGTGGTTTGAATATGTCTCTCACACGATCTCTCCCGATCACCCCGAATGGGTGCTTCGAGATTAGGAACGAGACCCGACCCCAACAGTTATTGTCAAGTAGCCATGTTGATATGAACTGATAAATGATAACTTTATACATTTGATTTTTAGAAAGGCAATTCCCTTTCTGTAGACTTTTTCAAGCTGGTTCATATAATAGAATTCCTAAAGTAGATAACTTGATCAGGCATTTCTAGAGTGTCTTTTTGACTTTTTGTGGCTAAGTTGGGGAAAGGTTCCATCCATATCCTTTTATAGTATATGGGTGTACATCACCTTTATTTTGAAGAGTCATAGATTTATATGGGATGCTTATTTTTTTCTCATTAATGGACTTGCCAGAAATTGATCTTGTTATGCAAACCTTAATATTGTTTATTTGCGTAGAGCATTCTTTATATTCCATATGTTGAATGTGGATTGTTTTAGTACTTGATTATTGTGGATATTACATTTTCTTGAAGGTTTTGCTTATTTAATTTGCTTTAACCTCATTGATTAATCAATCATTATTTATATTTCCTTTGTGTTTTTGTCTGTATCTCTTTCTTTTTCCCTAGGACATCTTCTCTATGTGTTATTGCTTTATTTCTTTTCCACAAATGACATGAAGAAATGATTCATCATTTCCATTTATAGTCTCTTATTTGACATTTAGTTCTTGAGGGTCTTTATTCGTGATCTCTTAATCTCTTACTCTTTAAGCAATGTAAATAGACGATGGATCTAGTTTCTCATGTCTAATCCAACCATTCAAAACAATTCATGTTTCTTTTTCTTTTTGGTAATAAAGCAAATTATGGATTTTGATTGATTATGAAGTTAAGAAACATTCAGACTTCCAATTTTATACATAATTGTACCTTAAAATCTTCTTTTTGTACGCCATATTGAACTGAAGCTTGCTCTATAATCCTACAAATGATGGTCATGATATAGATGGCATGCTAATTGAAGGAGTAGAAATTACATGCTTTCACCTGGTAGTATTTTAGCCTAATTTTTATAATAAGTGATTCACTTATCATTTTTGCTCTCATCATTCTAGTTTAGGTTTATAGCCTGAATACCAATTGTTCAATCATGGTATTCCTTAAGTAGGTCTTGAAATGAAAAATATTCATTTTCTTGGCAATAGTAGATGTTAAAAAGTGAGAAGCTTTCACTTTGCTAAGGACTCAAGAGAAGAAACTAAAGAAGCACCAAACCTAGACTTTTGGAACCCTAAGTAATCTTGAATTATATAAGCATCTTTTATAGACTTGGAAATTTGACTTTTAGGCCTCAATCTGTGCTGCTTTCATTTTATTATATATAAAGTTATATCTTATGAGCCATTTATTTCCAAGTATAAAGTTAAACCATTGATAAAGACCACAAAATTTAAGCCTCCTAATGTTGAATATGCCAACTGAACTCTGTTATATCATCAACACCTGTAATAACATTGTTATAAGACCCTAAATTTAATGAAAGCGTAATGGAGTTTATCTTGGAAATCTTAATGGTTGAAGCTTTTGCTTTGCTGGTAATATTAGAAGTCTTCCTTTTTCTCTTCCCCTTTGTCTATCATGTTTCTTCTCCTTTGGTTTTCTCTCCCTTTCTTTATGCTCACTTATTGAGTGTGGTATTTACCGAATTCAGATATTGTTTTGTAAGATTATAACAGGGAACTGTATATAATTGATGATGTAAACACATGCTTTCATCACATAACTTGTTTGTTACCTTCTTTTGTTTTCTGCTTATACAGTATGTAGTTTATGTTGCAAATTAGTTTGTTTTGAGTTAGGTTTTAAGTGTTATTGTGTAAGTTCTAATAACAATGAGAGATTGATTGATTTATAATTGAACTATGATTCTAGCAACCATATTCTTTCATTTGAAAACAGTATCTTTTGGAGGACCCAACCATAATAAGCGTTATAGACGAGGAGACAAAGATTAATGCTCTAGTTGTCAGCAACTATTTTCTTCCACGTCCATTAATTTGGTAAAACAAACTGAACTGTAGAATTCATGTGTTTGGGTTATTGTTTTGCAGGAGCAAGAGGTTGCTCTTTTAGAATTGCTAATAGGCGAAAAATGAACATAAATTGGACACACAAAAAATGGTTGTGATTCCTGCAAAGTTGTAATTCACTAGGAAGCAACACATATGTAGGAGTTATGCTCTAATATTTTAATAATATGAACCTTTATAATTTGTAAACTAATCTCTTTTTTTGTTTCGTATATAAGAATTCTTAAAGTTGCAATTAATATCTTATATAGGAAGAACATTCTTTTTATTGGTATAATTTAATGAAATTTATCTAATTTTACTTTTTATATACAATGATTGATTTTTTGAATTAATAATATTTTTAAAATATTTATTTGTATAATAAAATTCACAATAAAAATATATTGATACCTTATATATAAAACATATTATTAAATATTATGGATTAAAAATGTAACAAATAACATATCGCAGCATTATTAAAAACATAACAAATGATATTTAGCTACATTGTGTAAAACGTAATGAACAACATTTAGCTATTTTATATAAAATGTAGCTAAAAGAGTTTGACTATGTTTCAAAAAATGTAGATAAAAATATTTAGCTACGGTTATGAAAATATAGCTAATAGTACTTACCCACAAAAACAAAATGTAGCCAAAAACTATTGGCTATGATTTCTAAAAACATCATCTAAAGTGTCAGCTACATGGATTTGACAACCTTTTGTGCGACGAAACAGGAATTTAGCTAAAAACTATAAGGGACATTTTTTCAACATTTAGATGCTTTTTTTCTTTTATTTTTTGTAGCCAAAAATCAACTTTGTTGTGGTCAAAGGATCTTGGATGCATAAGGCCTGTTTTGTAACTTGGCTTACTGCAAGGTTCAGATTGAAAACTAAAGAGAGATTGAATGGAGCCACATATCAGATAGTATTCTATGCAACTTATAATGTGAGTCTATTAATCACTTATTCTTTAAATGCTTTTATACCAGTGTCATTTGGAGCAAAATACTACAAGTAATGAGATTGCAATGTCCTTACCAGAAGTGGCTCAATATACTTATTTAAGCTAATAATTTTTTTAGAAACAAGGGGGTGACCATGCAGTTCTGAGTTTGGCTATAAATTACTTACTTTACATTGTTTGGAGAGAAAGAAACAAGAGGTTGTTCAATGGAACTAAATTAGATAAATATGAGATAGCTTATAACTTCGTTTGTTGCTGGATTAGGGAGCTTTTACAAACTCATGCCTTTGAGAAAATGAATGCAACATTGAAAAGAATATGGAGATTCATTTTAGACGGATATCATTGTAAGTCTGCAGATGGAAATGTATTGGTTACTTGTGTTTTGACTAAGTTGGTTACATGTCTCTTGACATTTCCGTAACTCTTAGAGTTAATAAAATGTTCATTTTTCAAGAAACATTAAATTTTATATTACTAGAATTTTTTAAAACATAATTGAAGTAAGTGTATAAAATAATACCTAGTATTGATATTATCAAAATTAAATATAATATTATATTCACAACAATGACTTAAAAGTTGGTGCCAATTAGAACGTTCTCATTTGGAATTTTCATCAAACCTTTTCCTTGACAAAAAGCTAATCCGAAAGACCCATCCTACCAAGACCTCAAAGAAATGTATAAAACTTTTTGAGCTATATAAAATTATCGGGCCGAAGGATGACATTTTCCCATTAAAACTGGATGAATGGTTTTTTTATCCTACTTATGATATTGGTTTGAGTGAGCCCACACCGCTTAGGTTTTGTCCCCTTTGGTGCAGCGAATTGAACTACAACCGTTGACCTCTGTGGGTGTCTGAGACTCGAACTCGAAACCTTAGGGTTTTGTTGGGTGCAAGACCAGTGGTTAGAGGCGTGGTTCCTCGAAACCAACAAAACCCTGAGGTCCTGGGTTCGACTCCCGCAAATCACCCTGAAGCTAAAGGGGACAAAACCTGAGGCGGGGTACCACCCAAACCAAAAAGGCGTCTTTTTGGTTTGGGTGAGCCCGCACCGCTAGGTTTTGTCCCCTTTGGTGGCAGCGAGTTGAACTACAACCGTTTACCTCTGTGGGTGTCTGGGGCTCGAACTCGAGACCTCAGGGTTTTGTTGGGTGCAGCGTTATCCTCCAAGGCTACGCTCTGTTCTTCCTGTTCCAAGGTTTGAGGCTGCGGTTGAGCATTCGGGTTCGAAGACTCCGTGTGCGAAGCATAGGGTGCAGGCGGCAGAGCCGCAGGTAGCTGCAAACCTAGCCGTTGTAACGCCAGAGCTGCAACTGCGGCTACATCGGGATTAGACGCCGCCGCCTGACTGATCTGCGTATTTCTGGACGTGGTACCCGAAAGTCGGGCCCCACGGTGGGCGCCAAATGGTTCTGCCAGATTCTGGCTGAACTGTGCGTTGCCGTTCGGATCCATCGGTTGGATGCTTGCTGTAATGACCTTGACGTTGAGCTTCCTGCAAAACAAAGAAGGCACGTCGGGGGTTATGTCCCGACTAGCCCCTCCGACGCTCAAGTGAGTCTTTTGGTGAAGGTAGGAGCGCCGTAAGCAAGGAAAAGCTAGGGTTATGATTGTACGTACCTCTCTCACAATGAGATTATACCTTATAAAGGAGCTGGATGCTAGGGTTGAGTCTTCCCATAGATTCCTACCTCTGCATGGAAAGTTTTCGACTGCCAACAGGTTATGGGGAGTATGAATTGGGTTTGGTATCATTGGTGAATGGACCGATCCACCCACGGATCGTTTGGACTGAGTCCAGGTCCAGGTCCAGGTCCAACACAACCGGCCCGACCAACCATAAAGTGCTAATGGCCTGATACAGAAACAAGTTTTAAGTATCTCTCTTTTACCCTGCTCTTCACGAACATTTAGATGCCTATATTGGACAAATTTTCAAAAGATAATTCACCTTTTTCTTTCTTCTTCTTTCCCTGGTTAAGAGCTTGATCATATACCTACTAGTCAGCTTCATGTGTCACTCAACATCAACATCTTCCTTAAATCCAAACAACGGTGGGTTGCTATATTGACATGAAATGAGTAGTAAAAGTGCAAAGAGATGGATCTTCTCGCAACTATAAAACAAAAGAGATTGTTAGCTAAGACTCTTGGAAACGAGATGCTGCTAGGACCCCTTGTCAAGCCCTTACTCCTCAGTCGTAACTAATGGTAGCTGCTGGACGAGA
Source organism: Erythroxylum oxycarpum (assembly GCA_025629785.1). Lineage (NCBI taxonomy): Eukaryota > Viridiplantae > Streptophyta > Magnoliopsida > Malpighiales > Erythroxylaceae > Erythroxylum > Erythroxylum oxycarpum. Next base: position 1,751 of record JAOTAZ010087032.1, on the reverse strand, counting down.
AACTCATTCGGTGATCATAAACGTCAACAAGATTGAACTGAAACGCAAAAGAATTGCATTGCGTTAGAAATACTTAAACACGACTCTCTTGCTTGAACTTAAACTGTTAACTTGTTCAATTATTTAAGAATTATTGTGTGTGTTTTAAATTTACATGATGCGTTCGAAGGTCAGGTTGTATTTGGGGCACACGTGAGCATAAGCTCAAGTTTTCGGCACGGACCCCAGTTTTATTAATTTCCCAATAATAGCAGAGTACTGGTCCCCTCAAATTGTGTCTGATCAAGGCCCAAACCTAACGGGGACACGCCAAAGTTCCGTAGATAAGTGATGGTGTCCCACCCTCTTTTCAAGGGTTAAAACCATGCATGGGCCATGTTGACCTCAAAAAGGGGGACAGGATATCCGGCAACTAAGTAGCCCAGATAAGTCAGTGGTTGGTGCTTGCCTTGCTAATTGCTATCTCACTCCCTCAGCCTATTCTCACCATTTATAGCCTTCGATTCGAACAAACTTTTTTTGCTACATTAAACGAACAAGTCACGGTCACATCCTTCAACCTTTGAGCTGTTGGCCGCACGGATGGCCACAGATTTCGGCTTTCCTTCCTCTTTCTCCCGCCACACGAACGGTTTTCTAGGTAATACTATCACTCCACTCGGGAAAGATTGATTTCCCACATAGGTCTTGATCATGATCACTCAACTAATTTGGTTTTGTTTGTCTGAAGAGAGTTAATTAATTCAGGGTGTCCCTACCGCTAGACAACATGGTTTTGATTTGAATTCTTTGGTGCCTGGATAAGGATACAAAAAGGTTCACTAATTAATAATGTGGTAGAAAAAAGTGAACAGACAAATAGGAACAAGTTGACATAATTACGTTGCAAAAACAAAGGGTTGACATTAAAATTTTTGTCCTTATTCTTGTGAACAAATAGTTATAAAAATAATAATAAAATATTTATTTATATGGCATCATCATCATCATCGTCATCATACCCAGTCCGAAGTTCTGAAGCGGAATATGAGAAGATCTGATAGTATACAGCCTTACCCTTACATGATAGAAAAGTTGTTTCCAATAGACTCACATGCAGATATGTCAAAAAAATAATGGTGCAGGTTAACAGAAGAAATAAGTAAAATCTTTATTTATATAGCATTTACCTTTAATTTTTAAAATTTAAATGATATATTTTTAATAAATAATTTTAAAAATAAAATAATGTATTCAATCAAAAGGTGTCGTTTTTATCTATTTGCTAAAATAGCACTCTGAATGCTTATTTACCAGAACATCAGTGATAGGTGACAGCAGGCACCGCATATACTTACATGTATTCCCTTTTATTACTCCTTTTGTTAAAGAATTACAGGATACTTGTCCTTCACAAAACCTGGTTGTTGAAAGGCAGAACTGGAACTAATTTGGAGTTTTTGTCAGCCCAATGTTGAAGGCTGAGAAGATGGATATATATATTGATTTCTTTTTTTAATTTGGTAACGAATGGAGGATTTAAGCCCTCATAAAACGTAATTTCTAACGAGAATGACACAAAAAGGAAAGAGACCATCACTTGCAACCAATTTGCGATAAGTTCAGGAAGGAGTTTTAAGTAAGTAGGACAAGGAAAGTTGTCAGATGTTTCCAAGATATTTGCCACATGTACAAGCAGAGACAGAGCTAGAAATTTAAGATAGGAGAGTCTAAATATTTAATTTTTTTTAATTTTAAGGGGCTCAATGTAC
>JAOTAZ010087011.1:0-12004 GCA_025629785.1 Erythroxylum oxycarpum | reverse complement strand
GAGTCCACTTTTGACCCTTTTAGAGTTGGAGTTTAGATCGGTGGTCTTCATGAAAGTTGTAGATAATTTCTTTATCTAAGTTTGTTAAATTTGGGGTTCGGGGTTAAAAGTTATGGTATTTTGAAGTTCTGGTACTATTGGTGGAGAGCTAGTTGGTCGGTCTTAATGTAAAGTTTTGATTTCTTTTGAGTCTAAGTCTGTCGTGGAGTCCTTCCTAAAAATGTAGATATTTCTCCTAGCTTTCCAACGCAACAAATCGCGCTTGATTTGGAGCTCGGAGTCAAAAGTTATGAGGGTTTGAAGTCAGGTAGGTCAGACAGCAGGTCGGGTCGCCCAGACGCTCACAGGCGAGCGAGCGCCCAGACGTTCGCGCACGGGCGATCGCCCAGGCAGCTCGCGCCGAGCTGCCGCGGGCATTTGGGGTCGGTTTCTGGCTGACCGATGCCTCTTCCTTCTTTTGACCATATCTTTTTGTGTAAACCTCCGAATAACCTGATTTTTGAAGCGTTGTTTTTCTAAGACAATTTCCTATCATTTCTCACTGGTTTTATCACTATTACTTTTAATTTTAAAAAGGTGCTTTGAAACAAAATATGGCGATCGGTTGCTAAATGTTGAACATGCTTTACTCATTTTCAAATATCCGGAGCTACGGAGCTCGGATCGAGGCGATTCTTGTTTTGTATTAAAATAGAGTCATAAACCTACAAGTTTTAAAAAGGAACCAAATTCCCTTTTCAGCCTCTAAAGTTGTCAAGTTTTGACCCGAAGTCTGTAGATGGTCAGTTTTCGCTATTTCTTTAAGGTAGTATTTTAATCATAACTTCTTCAATTCAAACCTGATTTGAGCGATTCCAGTGGCATTGGAATCGTTAGAATCGAGGGAACAATTGTATTAAAAAGCCAATCCAAATTCTCTAATTGAGTTTTCCCCTTTATTTATGGTCGATGCATGTTCAGTTTTGGGTCCTCTACGCTTTGTGGGCCTCGACGAATGTTGGGCCTCGGGAACGGGATCCGACATTCGGGAATGTTGGGCCTCCTAGGCGGGGTCCAAGAATAATTCTTATGAAGATATTGATTGGGAATTTTGGCTTGAAGAGTCCCAAAGGTTGGCATAAAGTTAGGAAAGTAAGTGTTAACCTTGTTGTGAAAGAATGTATGTTGTGTTATGTATTGAGTGATTGTACATGCCTTACATTTAGGTGTTTATGATCAAGTAGGGAAGATGGGATATGTATGGTGGATGTTGAGTTAAAATTGGATGAAATTGAAGGATTGATCCATAGGGATGATGTTGGAAATGAGTTGGAATTTGATTGCCAATGAAGTTGAATTGTGTTGAATGATTTTGGAGTGTTTAAATGATTTTGGAGTGATAATTGCTTAAGAATAGGTGATTTGGGGATGCTTAAGAGTGCATGGAAGGTTAGAATAGGTTTAGAACCATTTGGAGGAGTTTTTGGGGGTGAAAAATTAAGGAGACCCATAGGTTACACGGTCAGCCCGTGCAAATTTTACACTGACCATGTAAATCCATGTTCAGGGGCACTTTCACCCGTAGGTCACACGGCCAGACCGTGTGACGTTACACGGCCCGTGTGACCCCCTTAACGATAGAATTAAAATTTTTGGTATTCATGAAAGTTGTAGCCCTAGATGTCTTCTTTAAAATGGCACAAGAACAAAAGGAAGCTGAGTTGTGTAGAGAACGTTATGGCAATCGCACCAAACTAGGTTAAATTGAAAATCAAGCATGAATAGGGTTGCTTATTTTACTATAACTCCTTCTCTAGAGCTCCAAATGACTTGATTCTTGTGGCATTGGATTTCTAACACATTTTCCTATATCTCCACCTAATTTTGTATTAATTGGAGTTAAATTGAAAGATATTGATCAAATGCAAGTGTGAAAGTCTATTGGAACATTTCCAACGAGAGTAGTTTACTGAACGGAGTTCAATGTTTTGCTTATATCTAGAGCTAGAGGATTCCAATCGGGATGATTCTTTCTTTGTAGTAAAGTTAAGATATAGGGCTACAAATCATATGTAGAAGTTCAATTGTGATTCACTCCCTAAGTTGTTCAAATGCTAGATGGAATTGAGTTTAGTACTCTTTAAACCGATCTTCACTGTTTGAGGTAAACTCCCAATTTACAAGGGAAAATTGAGCAATTTTGGTGTCAATAGAATCGTAAGACATAGAGAAACATATTTCTAGAATGGAGTATGATCAAATTATTGCATCTTCACTCTCTAATTTAGTGTGTTTCATTATAGACCCAAAAGTGGAATTCAGAACAAGATGAGTTTTGTTTTGAGAGTGGCTTTCCAATGTAAATGAGGGAATGATACCCGGGATTGTCATGCATGTATGGTACATCTTTCTTTTCATTCATGTTCATTATAAACATCGATAATTGTGAAAATTATGAATTATATGTATGTTATTTGGTTATAGAGGAGTCACTGGAACGTCAACCCACAGACGTTGTCGAACCTTCCAGGCACTAGCTTTGGAAGCAGCAGGTGAGTAACCTAGATGGTTTGCTCAAATATTATATGTTTATTATGGCGAATAATGGTGGGATTGTGACTGTTTATGACTATGGATTCCGGAAAGAAGGTCCGATGAAATGGGAGATATGACATAGAAGTGATCTGGTTGTGAATCTGTGCACTCTGTGCCTTTACTTGTTTTTAATGTGACATGTTTACTAATTGCGATACATGTACTGTTTAATTGGGACATATGCATTGCGTACATGAATGCATGCACAGATAATGACAGTTGTGATCGGAGTAGCCATCGAGAGCTAAAAGCTCACCGTATTAGGCCTCGACCCCACACTGATTCAGAGCCACAGGCTCATCGCTTAATGTGCCTTGATTGGGACAGTACAGGCGCTCGGTCACAACACCGAACTAAAATGGGAACATGACATATGAAATTGCTATGAATTTTGTGAATTAATTGCTTTTGACATGATACATTATGTTCCATGCATTCCATTCATGAATGCATAAACAGATAATGGAAGTTGGACCTGAGTTGCCACCACTAGAGCTTCAAGCTCAACGAATGAAAACGAGCCTCAAGCTCGAGAGTGATTTAGAGCCATTGGCTCAACGATTAATGAACCCGATATCCAATGGATACGGGACAGTACAGGGACTCGGTCAAAACAATGTAATAATTGGAAAAAGGGGTCTCATAAGCATTTCATATGCATTTTGTTAAATGTGCTTGAGTGATTGAAATGTGCATTGATATATGTGTATATGGGAATGTGATAATTGTCTTCAGTGCGAAATTATGGAATAATTATTGAGTGAATTGATGTGTGCTTGATTGGAGTGAACCATTGATGATGGTTAACTCACTGAGTTCGCAAAACTCAGCAAAATTGCGTCATTGTTTTTCAGGACAGTTAGACGACTATAGCAATTGAGTGGCTCTACTACCGTATAGAGTATGGTTGAAGCAAAGTCTTGGCGCAAAGATCGGTCAGCTGGAATGTCTTCGGATGACATAGTTAGCTTGTATACTTAGTTTCCTCAGTTTTGTAGTACTTTTGTACTAGACTTTGTAGTCTTATTTGTAGTAAGGATTAAAAGTTGCCCTATAAATTATTGATTTTGAGTAATGAAATGAGGAAACAGTTGGTTTCAAATTATTGCGGATTTTTCTATTGATGCTTGATATTAAATATTAAGATGATACCATGTGGAGTTAGAGTAGTGATCGACCGTAGTGCGCCTTTATTGTAGAATATGTACCGGAATGACCTTCGGGCGTCCCGGTGCGTACTCTGCGGTAAGGGGCGCTACATAAAGCCTGCTCTCTTGTCTTTAATTTCGTGGCCTTGTTTATTTTGCTTCTACGTGCGTGTCTGTCCGCAGCCCACCTGTTGCCTAATTTGCTAATTAATTCTGCTCTCCCAATTCCTTGTGTGCGTGATATCTGCCCTTGATTTTAGGAAAGTGAACATTTAATTGCTGCAACCTTTTAAAACCTTGCTCCCTTGTAGCTCATTTGATAATTGAAGATGCCACTGTGATTTTAATTTGCTCCTGCGTGCTTGTGCTTGTCTCCATGATTTATTGATTTATGGCAGCGTGTGATGCATTTCTCATCTGTTTTTGTAGCTAACTTATCCAACCATTAAAATGTCTCCACCTTTAAATGCTCAATTGGTTAGACAATTAAAATGTCTCTTTTGTTGCAAAAATATAGCAGCATATCCAACCTAGCAATAAACTCAAATTAAACATCAGTTAAGCATTTTATCTTAAAAATAGGATTGAAATCACATATAAATACATGAGAAAATATAAGATAATTCAATCCTATCAGCAGCTCACAATTTGTGTTTAACTATCGGATGAATAATATATCCAGCATAATTTTTGAGTTGGTCAACATGCTCAAGGAATTTGAGCCATCTGTTTGCAAGGACAACGTTATGATGCTGGTGGACTCTTCTGCTTCGAAGAAAAAGAGCTAAAAGAAGAAGTCTGCAGGGCCTAAAGGAGGTGTCAAGAAAGCAAAAAAGACTACCTCGAAGGGAACTTACTTTGACTGTGACAGTGATGAACACTATAAGAGAAACTACAGGGCCTATTTGGAGTCCTTGAAGCAGAAGAAGGTAGCATCGATGCCCCATCTACTTCAGGTATTTATGTTATTGATATTCATACTGTTTTTTATAACAACATATGGGTATTACATACCGATTGTGGCTCACACATTTGTACTGACATGAAGGACCTCAGGAACAATAGAAAACTCAACAAAGGAGAGTCAGACCTGCAAATGGGCAATGGAGTAAGAGTTGATGCATTAGTTGTAGGTACATATCTATTGACGCTCCCTAGTGGGCTTCTACTAGAATTGGACAATTTTTTTATATACCTATTTTGACTAAAAATGAAATATATGTTTTTAGTCTTAATAAAACTAGATTCCATTTAAATTTTAGTAACAATGGTTGTTCAATTTATTTGAATGGAATGTTATATGCTTTGGGTACATTATGCTATGGTATATATATATTGGATATGTCTAATCCAATTCTAAATATCAATAATAACAAAAGAATAAAACGAGATAATGTGAAATCATCTTACTTATGGCATTGTCGCCTTGGCCATATAAATGAGAGACACATATCTAAACTACACAAGTGTGGTAGTTTATGGTCATTTGATTATGAATCATATGACATGTGCAAATCTTGCTTATTAGGCAAGATGACTAAGTTACCCTTTACGGGAAAGGTTGAACGAACTAGTAGACTTTTAGACCTAATATATATTGATTTATATGGTCCGATGTCTATACATTCCAAATGTGGTTTCGTATATTTCATTACCTTTATCGATGATCATTCTCAATATGGGTATGTGGATCTTATGAGATACAAGTTTGAAGCCTTTGAAAGGTTCAAAGAATTCAGAAATGAAGTTGAGAAACAACTTGGGAGAAATATTAAATCACTTCAATCAAATCGAGGTGGTTAATACTTAAGCCAAGAGTTTTTGGATTATTTTAGGGATAATGGAATATTGTCCTAGTGGCTCCACCTTACACACCACAACACAATGATGTGGCTGAAAGGAGAAACCGAACCTTGTTAGACATAGTGAGGTCTATGATGAGTTTAGCGAATTTACCAAAATCTTTTTAGGGGTATGTACTCAAAACTACTATTTATGTATTAAACAGAGTCCTATCCAAGTCAGTTGATGTTACTCTATATGAGATATGGACTAAAAATAAACCCTATCTTTCTAATATGAAAGTTCGGGATTGTCCTGCTTATGTGAAGCGGATTCAGTCAGATAAGCTTTAAGCTAAATCTAACAAGTGTCTGTTTGTAAGATATCCCAAAGAAAATGTAGGATATCAGTTCTACAATGTTTCAAAATAAAAGGTGCTTGTTTCAAAACATATTGCCTTTTTAGAGAAAGAGTTTCTTCTAAGAGCAAACAATAGGAGCAAAATTGAACTTGTGAAAGTTCAAGATGCTCAAACAGACACAGATCAACTGCCTGGACCCGAGACTATTATTCATGAAGATGAAACAATAGTTCAACCTTCTGAAACACAAGAAGTTTGTAGGTTGGGTAGGATACGTCATGTTCCTGAGTGATACGAATTTCTCATAAGTGAACTTAACGACGTATTACTCATAAAAGATGATGAGCCTATTACCTATGAGGAGGTTCTGAAGAGTTTAGAATCTAAAAAATGACTTCAAGCTATGAAATCCGAAATGGATTCTATGAATGAAAACCAAGTATGGACTTTGGTTAACCCAGCTAAAGGGATAAAACCCATAAGGTGCAAATGGATTTTCAAGAAGAAAACTGACATGGAGGGTAATGTAGTTACCCATAAAGTTAGGCTTGTGGCTAAAGATTATCGTCAAAGGTAAGGTGTTGATTATGATGAAACGTTTAGCCTAACAACTATGCTTAAATCCATTAGGATACTCCTAGCCATTGCCGCTCGTTATGATTATGAGATATGGCAAATGGATGTGAAGATGACTTTCCTTAATGGAAACCTAACCGAGGATGTGTATATAACACAACCTGATGTTTTCATATCCATGAATGGAGAAAAAGGTATGCAAGCTTCAGAAATTCATTTATGAATTGAAGCAAGCATACAGGAGTTGAAATATCCAATTTGATGAGACAATCAAAGAGTTTGATTTCTCACAAAATCCGAATGAGTCATGTGTGTATAAGAAGGTTAGTGGGAGTGCAATCGTGCTCCTTGTACTATATATAGATGACATATTGCTAATAGGAAATGATGTCTTAGTTTTGCAATCAGTAAAATTTTGGTTAGCTAAGAACTTCTTTTTGAAAGACTTTGGAGAAACAACTTATATTTTGGAGATAAAGATCTATAGATCTAAGAGGTTGCTTGGTCTTTCTCAGTCTACATACATAGACAAGATACTAAAGAGGTTTAGCATGGAGCAGTCAAATAGACTTATCTTCCCATGGTACATGAGATTACACTCTCTAAATCTATAGATGAGAAGACTTGCATGAGTTTGATAACTTATGCTTTGGCTATAAGATCAATCATGTACAATATGTTATGTACTAGACCCGATGTATCGTATGCTCTAAGTGTTATGAGTAGATACTAGTTAGACCCTAGTGAGGGTCATTGATTGGCTGTCAAGAATATCTTTAAGTACTTGAGAAGAACTAAATATGTATTCTTGGTATATAGAGAAGGTGATCTTGTGGTAAGCGGGTATACTGTTCCCAGCTTCCAATCCGATAGGGATGACACCAAATCCCAGTTTGGAAATGTATTCACACTGAATGGTGGTGCAATCAGTTGGAAAGTTCCAAACAAAAGACGATTATTGATTCGACGACAGAGACGAAGTACATTGTAGCTTCAGAAGTAACAAAGAAAGTAGTTTAGATCAAGAAGTTCATCATGGAACTTGATGTGGTTTCGAGCATCGCTGACCTAGTGCAGTTATATTGTAACAAAAACGGGGCTATAACAGAGGAAAAGGAATCGAGGTCTCATCAGAAGTCCAAACATGTACTCAAGCATTACCATTTGATTAGAGAAAACATTGGTAGAAATTGTAACACCCTACTCTCACAAGACACGTACCTAACATCCTGAATGATGTCCGAATACGTATCCTGTAAGAGTGGCATGCTAGAGCACTCACATCATTAACTTAATCATGACCTCGTCATATAAAAACATAAACATCACAATATTTTAAAACCGAATTCCTCATTTCATTTCCTGAAAACCAAATATGTACATTGAAATTTTTACAAAATCCTCCAAGTATGTACATCATCAAAACCTAATACAAAATACGCTACATGAAAGATGAATTATATAAAAAATTCTATCTAATCCTTCAGTCTCAGCTGACCGACCTTTTAGACATTTCTTTGATCCAAAAGTACAAGAACTATGCTTCTTGTAGGGTCTCTCTGTCACTAGTGTCTTTTTTCAGTCCTGAAATGTCAACGTTGTAATTTTGGTGAGTTTTGTGAACTCAATAAGGTAACCATCATCGATGGTCCACTCGATTCGTACAAGACTTCATCGTATACAAACACATAATTCACATCATCTCATTTATCATGTAGCATCACATATCACATTCAGAGTAATAATACCGATCATTTCAATAATTTATAATACACATATCAATTTTAAATGCAAGGCTTATGATACTCACTTTCATTTATTATTTTGATGTGATTGAGTGCCTTTCACTAGCCCATATCCCTTATGGATATCGAGCTTTTATCAGATAATGTCCCATATTCCTTAGTGGATATCGGATACAATAGCAACTGAGCCAAAGGCTCTTTTTACTGGTGACTCCGATTACAGCAACCTTTGTCTTTTATGCATTCATATACTGAATTGCATCACATTCTCATATTTTCAATCAATCACATAATTTCATATTCACATTCAGAACACATTTATCATCAGACCTTGGTCCGACATTCAACAAAATTGTTAAGAACACTTATTTCAATCAGATTCACATATAAGGAGCACTTTTAATATCTCATTCATGCATCAATCGCCTCAGACTTTCAAAGTTCGGAATCAACACAATCAAGTGCACATATATAAGATAATTTAGAACATAATTTAAAACAAACAATCAATTAAGTGAGACCAACTTACTCACAGGTTGCTCCAGAAAGCTATTGCCTCAATGTCCTAGCAATGTCTGGATGTTGACACTCTAAATGCTGCTCTATATCATGCGATATACATTTAAACATATCACAATTTGCACAATTATATTAATACTCATTTATGCACATAAGTATATTGGATTATGTACTATGCATGCTCAATGACAATCCCGGGTATATTTTTAATATTCTCATCGCATAATCATTCTTATACCAACACTTACATAAGTATAATATGAACTTAGGTTTACACCTCAATAAAACAAATTGAATCTAAGTTTGTACTCAATTGATCGTTCCAAATTTTTCTAAAAATAGACTTTTGGGCATGATCATTATGACAAGTAAAATGGGGCAAATAGGCAACTTTCTTCTAGACAATTGTTCCCCTTTGTCTTAAGTTTTTAGTGACACCAAGATCATACAATTTGATTTAGTATATATTAAAAGTTATACTAAAAAAACTTCGGACGGTTCTTAAACTGTAACACTACTTTGTACTCAAATTCAAGCCAAATTGTGGGATTCTTAGAGACATAACTAAAATTAGATTTCTCAAGAAATGTGTATCCATATGTCTCTATTTTAATCCAAATTAAAAATCACCTCATTTGGAAATCTACAAATCAAAATACAGCTAACATACCGAAGCATATTTAGTGAAAACACTCCATTTATCATATTCCGGCACACTTCATCATTTTCATCCTAAATTCATCAATCAATCTTTTTGTAATGAATTCATATGGCTATAAATTTTTATGTAGAGGAAGAAAAATGTGTGAGGAGTTTGTTGGTTTAAATTTCAAGTTATTAGGAGGTCGGGAGAAGAAGTTATAGCCAAAAGAATGAAGGATGTTCGAAATTGTCACGTTTGGGTAAGCCTTCATTGTCATGATCATGCATAAGCACAATTGTGAAATCCCAGTCAATAGCGAAATGTCACGATCATGTTTATGCACGATCGTGCAGTCCTTCATTTTTTCCCCCTATGCATGATCACGCATTGCCTAATTTCTTCTCTAGATTCACGAACTGCAGATTTTTCTTCTCCCCTTCCTCTCTTTTGCTTAATCTAGCATTTCTAACTTATGTCTTTACTATTTCGTCTTCATTCCTACTTCCATTTCAGCTCAACTTGATCACAAACAAATTAAAATCTACGATTGTTCATATACATCAAAAACAGAACCTATCATTCACGCATCTTCATCACATTTTCTGCATTTTTCCATTTTCTGCACTTCTCCATTTTCTTCTCTAATTATCATTTTAATCTTTCTTCCCCACATCACAACATCACCTTGCACCTTTTCCTTAACTCAAAACTCAATTCGGTTCATCTCTAAAACACCCAAAAGATTCACATAATGACACAGTGAAAACAGAGCATACACATCTCATTTCTCCAAAAAAAAAATTGCACTCTTTTTATTCATATTTTCAATGATCTTTCAAACTCAAAAATCATTTCAACACCATCTTATGAAATATTGTTCATAAAAAATGCAAAACCAAGACACACTATATTCTTTAAATTTTTACTCACGTTTCAGTATATATATATACAACCTCGTTTTATAAACACTAAATTGTTAACTAACGCGATGCATGTTTCATTTTACATATAATGAAAACCATACGGTATTTACTTGTTTAAAACTCTAAATCCTTCAAAATCACATGAACCCTTAGTTTCCAATACAAGACGATCATCAACAGTTGAAGGTTGTAAGGTTAGGTATTTCAATGACAGTGAGGAAGGTAACAAAAAGAGATATCAAGTGAAAAGTGAGAGCAAGGTTTGCGTCGTGAGGGTGAGAAATTTCTAAAGTAAAGAAGCTTGCAGAGGATGAAGAAAGTCACAAAGAAGAAGAAAACAAGATCAAACAATTAATTTGGTATTTCCAGTAAATTCATGAAATCAATACTAGGCTTGGCAAGTGACACTTGTCACTTGTCCAATTCCTATAAGTTTAAAGTGGGTTCTCTTATTTAACTAGTCCAATTGTTGGGACCCGATCTCGGAACCGCACCCCAACCGAAAAACGGAACAGAAACGAAGAACAAAAGCGAACAAATCATATCCGAAGCGAAATCGAAGAAACGGATTTACAAATTCAAGGGATCGAAAGCAAATCGAATTCGAATCAAACTGAAACAGATTTCCGACATCCGAGAACAAATATCTTAGAAAACAAAACAAGCTTGTTGCGTTGGAAACCCTAAGACTAAAACCAATCCGAAATCGGTATAATTTTTTTCTTTTTTTTCTTTCTTATTCATCTTTAATCAATTTCCTCAAAGCACTCAATTTTCCCATTTGGAATTTAACAATTCCATAATCTCATTTATTTCATCCTTCACATTAATACAATCTCAAACTCATCCTCTAATCTTATACAAAGCAAAGATCGATTTCCCATTTGGAAAATTTTGACAGCATTTCCCCTAGATTTCACTAGCCAAAAATCATCATAAACAAAAGCACTTCAATATATTCAATCCATCCATACAATTCCTCGGACCTCCCGTCCGGAATCCATATCACAATCATAGATCCCAACCATACTCCAATTTATGTTAAAACAATACATAATTCCATAATTCATAAACATCATATTTCATAATCATACATCCATCTATAACTCAAATCCATACAGAAATTCATAATTCATATCCATCATGAATTAATGCTTACAAAATTATTAATGGCATTCCAAGCCATATACAGGTCAATGCCGAAAGCTTAACTATTCAAACACAAATAAGCAAAATCGAACAAACATCTTGACCTTCCTTCATCCGATCTCCTGCTCAAAACTTGGAGATGGGGATGAAAGGAGGGTGAGCTAGACAGCTCGTGGATAACAGGTTTATAACAGAAAAATAAGCAAAAACTATTTTTCAAAACTTTTTCCATTTAATAAAAGTTTCACAGTAGAAATTTGTCAAAATGCTTATTTCTCAAACTTTTCCAAATCATTCATAAACAATTCCACAATTTCACGGTTGAAAACCTCAAATATTTATTTGTCATACCGAAGTTATGATAATTTCATAAAAAGCTTCATTTTTGGTCAAATACAAATTTCAAACTCAATACAAATATCATCTCATGAGCACATCATGAATTATTCTATCAACCATAACACTTTATTATGCATCTTAGTCACAATTAAAGATGATACGCACACAAATAGCTCGAGAGTTCCGTGGAACAAAACGACAAAACCGAAGTTTACACCGTGAACGATACAAGTTCATTTTCAGAT
>JAOTAZ010086978.1:0-12012 GCA_025629785.1 Erythroxylum oxycarpum | reverse complement strand
TTCTTCACTTCTAAAAATTATAATTTAGTGAATGCTACATTTTAAGTGTCATTTGAATTTGTTTTAAAAAATATTACTCTGTATCTTTCGTAGATTATAAGATTCATTTTCATGTCTATTGAGATTTTTTTAAAGGAATTAAAATTATATCTATAATAAAAACTCAATTTCGTAATTAACGTTTTCTTTTCCTTCTCTTCCAAATACTGTTTTTGTTTTTTTTAAGTATTAAAAAACTGTTTCTGTTGGTAGAAGATATTTTGATAACATTAAAAGAGGTAGCATAATTAAGTAATGAATCTTGTATTTGTCCAATTTGAATATGAAAATACTGTTCACTGAAATACGACAATAACATAAGTACATATATCAATGTAAGTTAAGTAGAAGCATGTGAAAATAACCAATATGAATGCCAATATTAGAAATTGAAGCATTGAATTGCTTAAAAATGGATGCGTGTACTTGCATCTTATCTATAATTGGTCATAAGGCAGAGGTGAAACGTCCCACTTCAATTAGATGATCAACACAAAAAACAAAAACAAGTATATGACATAACCATGTGATTCACATACAGAATGTAACCATGTGATTCATATACACCCTTACATTTTTTTCCATAATGTTTCTAACTTGTTCGATATATACTAATATTTATTTTTTATTGTAAAGATATTCTCCTTTGCTTATGATTGAAATTTTGGTAATATTTCCCCTTGTTTTTTTTTGTACTTGTTCTTATAACAAACCAGACTGGCCTAATTATGGTAGTAAATGCTTGTAACTTCACTTTTATTAAGTTATTGGTCAAATCAAGATAAAGCTAGAAAGGAGTTGATAAAAACAAATACAATGGATTGTGGAAGATTTTGATAGAGAATTTTTTGTAGACTTTAAGAGATTAGAAGAAACAGAGGAAGAAGGAATGTGGTTGGTAAAAATCTTATATTGCCCTTCTATATTTCCATGGCAATATATATATAAGGCAACAACAGTGGCTCAATCCATTAACAGATTTCAACAAATAAATAGAAGATGTTGGCTACTTATTCGGCCATAACAAAGTAACTGACTAACATTTAACTACTCCTATTTTAGAGCTACTAATTCTGAAGTTAATTAACAATGAAGACAACTAAGAACCAAAATTTGAGCAACAGAATAAGACCAGGTCCAACAACTCTGACCACGTATACGAATACTGCTCCTCAAGACCCATGCAACCCATGCACCACCCATGTGCATGTCATTCCCCCCTCTTTAAAGTATCATTGTCCACAAGGATGAAGTCAGGATAAGTGCGTAAAAAAAGCCACAGATTTTCCCAAGTGACATCATCCTCTGAAGCCCCTGCCCACTTAATCAAAACTTCAGTCTTAGGCCTATATTTCCCCTTCTGAATGGTTTTGCGATCTAACGCTTTCTCTAGTATTAGTAGTATGACTGTTTCATCTTCAATGGGTGGTAAAGCTGGCAAGGTTGGAGGTCTGTTCCCCAGATATCTTCGTGAGAGGCTCATAAGGAACATATCATATACATAGGCTCCTAGTGGCAAAGCTAAAAGATGCGCAACTGACCCAACTTTAGCCAATATCTCAAAGGGTCCAAAGAACCTAGGAGATAATTTCACCAAGCTGCAAAAAGCTATTAAGGATTGACAACAAGGCTGTAGCTTTAAATAATCATAATTGCCCACCTGAAATTGTACCTCTCGACAATGTTGATCCACTGGATTCTTTATCCTTTCTTAGGCCAGAACCAAATCATGTTTCAAGTCTCGCAAAATGGTTGTCTGATCATGAAAATGTTCATCCACAGCTTATACTTGCATTGTCCCTGTAATGTAAGTAAGTAAGTTTGGAGGAGGAACACCATATACAACTTCATAAGGAGTAATTTTGGTAGCCGAATGTCGGCTTGTATTATAACTAAACTCAGCCCATGGCAACCAGTCAATCCATTTTCGGGGTTGATCTCCCGTGAAGCACCACAAGTATTGCTCGAGAATACAGTTAGTAAACTTAATCTAACCATCCATTTATGGGTGGTAACTTGAACTTATTTTGAGTTATGTTCCCTGCAAATTAAAGAGATTTGACAAAAAAGCACTCACAATAATTTTATCCCTGTCAGATACAATGGATTGAGGCACCCCGTGCAATTTGATAATATTGGAGATAAACACCTTAGCCATGGTGGTTGTTGTATAGGGATGATGAAGAGGAACAAAGTGGCTATATTTGGTGAGTCTATCAACCACTACGATAATGACTAAAAACTCTAGTGATGATGGTAGTCCTTCTATAAAATCCATGGAGATGTCGGTCCATACCTTATTTAGGATCAGTAGTGGGTGAAGGAGACCAGCTGGACATATACTATCGCTTTTAAAGCGTTGACATGTATCACAATGTAACAAAAATTATTTGGTCAAATTGCATAACGTAGGCCAAGTGAAATTGTTTTGAATTCGTGCCAATGTTTTATGGTATCCAAAGCGGTCCGCAATAGGGGAGGCATGGCAATCTGCGAGAATGGCTGGTAGTAAAGAACAATTAGGACTCAAGTAAATTTTATTTTTAAAAAACCATACCCCATCATGTTACATTTAGAGTCACTTAGGTCGGTTAAGGTTTCTTTGATCTAGTTGTTTATAAAAAAAGTCATATTGCACCTCTTGTTGTAGAGTATATCACCAGTCCACATGAGGCAAAGATACTGCCATCATTTAGAATTCAATCTTCCTAGATAGGGCATCATCTCCTTGATTCTTTCATCCACGTTTATACTTTATAACATAATCATAGCCTAGGAGTTTTGGGAGCCACCTAGCTTGAACCGAAGTTGAGATTCGGTGTTCTAGGAAACACTTGAGGCTTTTCTAGTCTGTTTTGACAATGAAAGCATGCCCAAGCAAATACAGATGCCATTTACAAATGGCTTTGATGATAGCGAGCATTTCCTTTTCATATTTTGACAAGGCCAATGCTGACCTTTTTAATGCTTCGCTAAATAGGTAGTGGGATGGCCTTGTTGAGATAGAATCATGCCAATTCCTAGACCATAAGCATCGCTTTCAATAACAAATTGTTGTGAAAAATCTGGGAGCTTCAGAATTGGTGGAGACAACATGGCAACCTTTAACTTCTAAAAGGTATGCTCTGCTGCTTTAGATCAATTAAAACCTTCTTTGGTGAGTAATTGCATTAATGGGGTGGCAATACTTTTGAAGCCGCTAATAAACTTGTGGTAGTACCTGACAAGCCTCAGAAAACCTGAAATTCCCTTGGTGGTAGTTGCTTTTGGCCACTCCTATACTACTTGTACTTTGTTAGGATCTATGACTACTCCTTTTTTTGAGATAAGGTGCCCTAAGTAGTTTACTTGAAGTACCCTGAAACGACATTTCGATTGCTTTGCAAATAACTAATGCATCTTCAATATTTTCAAAACTATTTGAAGGTGTAGCAAATGTTTTTTCCCACGATCTACTATAGACTAAGATATCATAAAAAAACACTAAGATAAACTTATGCAAATGAGGCTGAAAAAGATCATTCATTAGAATCTGAAAGGTGACAGGGGCATTCATGAGTCCAAAAGGCATGACGACAAATTCATAATGCCCCTCATGTGTGCGAAACGCAGTCTTCGTGATATCATCTTTGTAGACTATGATTTGGTGATAACCGGATCGCAAATCTAGTTTTGAATAATATTTTGAGTCATGTAATTCATCCAAGAGTTCGTCAATTACCGGAATCAGATACTTATCCTTAATGGTGATCTTGTTGAGAGCTCGATAACCCACACTTTTGTGTTAACTGCCATCTGATTTTTTTTACCAATAACACATGTGAAGAAAATGGACTACGACTTGGTCTGATCAGTCCTGAACTCAAGAGTTCCTGCACCATCTTTTCGATTTCCAATTTTTGGTAGTATGAAAATCTATATGGCCTGACATTAACTAGTTCACTGTTGGGGTGTAACAGAATCTGGTGATCATGGTCTCGATATGGTGGCAGCTGCATCGGTGGCTTAAAAACTTGCTTGAATTCTTCTAAAATGAGACTCAAGTCCTTTGGATATACTTTTTTTTTCATCGACTTCCTATATAGACAACAACTAGAGAAAGAGACTTATAACTTGGATATGGTAGCATTCATTTTCTTTAAGAGCTTCCATGCCCATTTGTTTAATGCCTTGAAGGGTTCGTTTTATATGACCATTGAGAAAAGACATTGTAAGTTGCTTATAATTTGTTTCAATGGGTCCTAGTGTCGCCAATCATTATATGCCTCAAACAAGTGGGCATGCTGTAACTAGAAGAATGTAAAAATCTACCTTTATATGATACCCTTGAATCTTTAAAGGTATGACTAAGCATTTCCGCATACAATTGATTTTCTCTTTGTTAGCTACTATGACCTGGAAAGCTTGGCCCTTAGTTACTGGTAGTCCATATTTTTGCACCAATGATTGATCCGCGAACTTATGGGTACTCCCACCATCCACCAAAATTGTCACTTCTCTCCCCTTCATTCTACCTGGAAGCCTTATACTTTGTGGGTGTTCGGTACCTACTATCACGTGGAATGATATTTTTGGTAATGCCTCGTCATCTTGATGATTATGTTAAACTTTGAATTCCTGGTCTTCACCCGCAACAAAATCTTCCACCATAAATAATTGCAGATGTTAGCAATGATGATTAGGGACAAACCCTCACAGTAATAGCACAACCTCTTCTCTCGGCATTCTTTGGCTTCCTGACTGGTGATCCGCTTGAAGGTTCTTAGGTTACTACTAGTAGCTGATTTAGATGCCAGTGAAGGTCCCAAAATTCCCATTAGATTGATTACTAATTTGGGTGGGGCTTCCAAGATTGATGGCTTAGAAGGAGAAGTCCTTTTTCCTTGCAATCCATTCTATTCTTCAACCAAACATGCCACCCCTATTGCTTCTGTTAAGGATCGTGATTGTTTGATTTTAACATCCAATCAAACTTCATCTTTGAGCCCTGTAATAAAACACCCTATTAAATTTTTTTGGGTAAGTCATCTACACGATGGGAAAGCCTTTCAAACTCCTCTTGATAGGAAGAAACAGTTGGGATTTATTTGAGTCTTATGAGTGCTTCTGAGGGATCTTTGTAGTCAATTAGTCCAAAATGAAGAAGCAATGCCTTGGTAAATTCAGTCCAAGTCACAGGTCCTTTGAACTTGACATACCACCTATGTCATTGGAGCACAATACCCTAAAAATGAAAAGAGACTAACTGCACTTGCTGATCGAATGTTAATTCCTTGAATTCAAAATATTGTTCTAATTTGTAAACCCACCCTTGTGGGTCTTCTCCATTAAACTTCGGAAAATTCATTTTGAGATGATGATTTTGAGTATTGGTGGAGGTAATCTGATTGGCGGAAGGTGGTTGAGCTGGTGCAAAGGATTCAGCTGAGGCAAAGTGATTAACATTTATATTGGTAGTGTTAGTATAGATCTCATGAGAAACCCTTGAGGACTGAATTTCTATCAACATGGTTTGTAGAATGGAATGAACTTTATCAATACTGGTTTCATGATGACCTAGTTTTTCCTGAACTTCATTGCGAAACTCGGCATTCGTTTGATTCCTTGAGGCTAACCTGACTTTGATACTATTGATAAAGAATTCGTAGACTTTAAGAAATTAGAAGAAACAGAGGTAGAAGAAACATAATTGGTAAAAATCTTATATCCCCCTTTTATATTGCCATGGAAATACATATAAGTCAACAACAGTGGCTCAATCCACTAATAGATTTAATAAACAAATAGAAGATGTTGGCTACTTATTCGGCCATAACAAAGTAATTGACTAACAATTAACTACTATTTTAGAGTTACTAAATCCGAAGTCAATTAACAACCAAATTAACTAACAACCAAAACTTAAGCAATAAAATAAGAACAAGTCCAACAAATCTGACCACGTATACCAATACTGCTCGTTAAGACCCGTGCAACCCATGCACCACCTATGCACATAGCAGATTTTGGACAGTTCAATTCACGACATTTGATTAATTATTGTTAAAAGAAAATGGAGTTGATGGATGGCTTCTGTCACAACCCCCTTCAGCCCTTCAACCACCCCCGATTGCTCATCATCCTCTTCCCTACTATACCCTACCACACCACATCGCACTCGAGCGGTCAAATTAACAACGTTAGCTACTTTTGGGAGTGTCACAATATTTGCAGCATACCTATCCTCGCACGCACTTGAATGTAGAAAATCATTTAGTTTCAAAGCATAGCCACACGCCCCACTTAACGTGCCTCTTTTAATCAATTAAAGGCCTTAGTTTGGATAGTAGCTGATCAGCTAAAAATTAATTGGTTGACAAAAAATTAGATAATGACTTCATCTATCAGTTATTAAAGGTGTTTAGTTGTTGGTTGGTTGGGTACTTATAAGTAGCATTTGGGGTAATCAGTTGATTACCTAAACCTATATACCAAATTTGGCCACAGACCTCTCTCACTCTCAAAATTTTTTTCTAAATCCTCCCAGCGATTCTCCACTCCTATCAATGCCTGCTGATCTCCTCCTCTTCATCTCCTAAGCTTTCTTCTTTGAAATTTCCGAGGAAGGTACTCTCTTTCTATTACGCTGATGATGACCATGTTCTCGGCAATTGCGTCGTCTTCGAAGAGGGTGTATTTAAGGACCCATATCTTTGTTCCAACTTAAATGTCGTCAAAGATTCTAGTTCCGTTACAAAGAAATCAAAATCCAAGAAAACTGTCGACCTAGAAGTTCAAAGGTAGAATTTGGCCCCAGACCACTGGACGGAAGTGTTGCAGCGATTCATATGACTAAGAAAGAGAGACGGAAGATTGCTCAAGAGATGGAATTCAATAGCAGATTGGAAAAGAAAAGGAAGCCTTTAGCTGCCATTAGGAGTGTGAATATGGAAGAGTACAAGGCCTACAAAGAGGCCAAGTTGGCACAGTTGAAGTCACTTGTTCTTGATAACCCCATAACCTTTTCAGTGAAGGAAGAGGAGGACAAGGACGATGAAGTTAAAGAAATTTTAGATTTGTTTTTTTTTTTACCCAACCCCTTCCAAAAAAAGCCTAGCAAACTCGACCATCGAACCAAATTACAATTTTTGACTTTTTTTGTATTCTTTGATTTGCTTTTTTTCTATTTTGGTTATTTTGTGTCATGGAATTTGTGAATGGTTTGAAAGTTATAATTGTTAAAATTGATTGTGAGTTGATATTTGAGAAATTTAAGTTTGAAAGTTAGAAATGTGTGAGTAAGTTGGCTCAATATGAATGTAATTTAGGCATTAAAAATTGAAGAAGAAAATAAATAGATTGGAAAATTTGAGTTTGAAAATTGAAAATCGTAATTATTTGTATATATTTATATTTAACAAGATATTATTCAAATTGAAATGAATTAGTTAAATGTACAACAATTTAATCTTAAACATCAACAAAGTATTTCTCTAATGTCTTAATAAGTATTTAAAGTTAAACTTTCTTTTGTAAATTGGGAACGGGAAGAACAATTTTCTGCTGTATAAGTTGACATTTTTTAGTCCTCAATACTTAATATATTTGTTAAGTAAATGGCCAAACTCATTTATTTTAAAAATAATAAATGACTAATGTCATTTTTAAGTCATACATAATGAAGAAATTTTTTTCTTTATTTATTAAGTTAAATTTACTTTATGTATGTAATTTTTTATATTTGCCCTTAAACATACTCAAGTTGATAACTATTAAGTTGAAGTTAACATATTTATTATTATTGTTGTTGTTATTATTATTATTGTTGATGTTGTTGTTATTGTTAATATTAATATTATTATTGTTATTGTTCTTGTTCTTGTTGTTATTGTTGTTGTTATTGTTATTATTGTTCTTATTATTATTATTATTATTATTATTATTATATTCCTATAATAATATTCAACAAAATATTAAGAGATATAATATTAATATCCTTATAATTTTTTTTAAATTATTTTTTCATAAATTATTTTACACATAAACAGCTAATTTTACTAAACATCAAATAATAAACAGATATATCAATTGATATAATAATCCGTAATCCGCTAATTTCTAACAGCTAACAATACAATTAGGTGATTGTCAAAGTGGCCAAAATTTCCCTTTTACACAAACTCGTGCTCTTTGCCCTCTCTTTATAAACACCCCAACCCTCTTCCCGACCATGTCTCAAAGCGACGCCACACAATTCTTGGTCTCTCTTCCTTTCCTTGTATTGTCAATCGTTTGTTTTCATATTAATAACTATGGATCTACCCCTTTTGGAGAAGACCCTTTTGGGTCTCTTCGTTGCCACTATTGTGGCTATTGTTGTTTCCAAACTACGTGGCAAACGTTTCAAGCTCCCTCCTGGTCCTCTTCCTGTTCCTGTCTTCGGTAACTGGCTTCAGGTTGGTGATGACTTGAATCACCGTAACCTCACCGACTTGGCTAAGAAGTTTGGCGACATCTTCCTTCTCCGCATGGGCCAACGCAATCTCGTGGTGGTCTCTTCACCGGAGCTCGCCAAAGAGGTGTTGCACACACAGGGGGTTGAGTTCGGGTCTCGAACCCGGAATGTGGTGTTCGACATTTTCACCGGAAAGGGACAGGACATGGTGTTCACGGTGTACGGAGAGCACTGGAGGAAGATGCGGAGAATTATGACCGTCCCTTTTTTTACAAACAAGGTTGTTCAACAATACAGACAAGGTTGGGAATTTGAGGCAGCGAGCGTCGTGGAGGATGTTAAAAAGAACCCAGAATCGGCCACCAATGGGATTGTGTTGAGGAGGCGACTGCAACTCTTGATGTACAACAACATGTACAGGATCATGTTCGATCGGAGATTCGAGAGCGAGGAAGATCCTCTGTTCGTAAAGCTTAAGGCTTTGAATGGTGAGAGAAGTAGATTGGCTCAGAGCTTCGAGTACAACTATGGTGACTTCATCCCCATTCTCAGACCCTTTTTGAGAGGTTACTTGAGGATCTGCAAAGATATCAAAGATAGAAGGCTTCAGCTCTTTAAGGAGTATTTCGTTGATGAAAGAAAGTAAGTTCCAATATTTTGTTCCTTTCTCTTCGTTTCTATTAAGTAACAGCAGTTTCTTTTTGATTGTTAATATGTTCCGTTTTGATACATTTGGCATTTTTCATGAAATCTTAAAGGATTAAAGTTTCTTTCACTTGTCCTGTTATTTGTGGCTTCTTGTACTGTTTTCTTCATTTGGCTTGGCTTGTCTGCAATGAAATCCCAAGGAGCTAGTATGGACTCCATTGTTTTAAATTCTACGGTATCTAAGATCCTACTAAGTGAATTATAATATTTCCTTATAATTATGTATTTTGTTTGTTCATATAAAAAGATATTAGTTTTAAGTAATTAGCATCTATTGGCACACGGGTTAGGGAAATCTTAGATTATATGACACATGATTACACGGATGCTATATCATAAAACTGTGGGGCACCTCTTTATGTTTCACGGCTCTGTTTTTAACGTTAAAAAATAAGTTGCCATTTGTAGCCTTTCTTAAAATTATATAAGAGTTGAATAATATTTTACTAACTTACAAATTTTCTAGGAAACTGGCAGGCACAAAGAGCGTAAGTAACGAAGGACTGAAATGCGCAATAGATCACATATTTGACGCTCAACATAAAGGAGAGATTAACGAGGACAACGTTCTTTACATCGTTGAAAACATCAATGTTGCTGGTAATTTTATCAACCTCATTTTCCTTTTGCTTTCTTCTAATCTTCTCTTTATTATGACAATCAAATTAATTAATTAATTGCGTCTTTGTATCTGTAACCTCTCATTAGCTTAGATGGTGACACGTGCCTGAGAAATAGGGAATAGGGAATAGGGATTGGGGAATGGTCTGTGTCAGGACGCAGGACTATTTCCTTGGGGATTAGACAATTCTTTTCCATCTTCTTCCGCAAATATAATTACGTATGGACATGTTTCTTATCATTCACCAAAGAAGACAAATCAGTAGTCTGTCTTAAACGAAGACAAATCAAAGTCAAACCTGGAGTATGCTCCTACCCCAAATTTAGATCGTACGTGGCTCTTTTGTGAGCCATGTCAGAAACAGAATAGAGACAAGATGTTTGAATGAAGGTGTGAGCTTCAATCTTTTATGTCTATGGGATTCCGGTGTAGCTCATATACAAAGAATCATGTACAAATGTCTCTACAGTTAGATATACGACGATAGTTTTTATCTATTACTTAGAAATGAAATG
Source organism: Erythroxylum oxycarpum (assembly GCA_025629785.1). NCBI lineage: Eukaryota > Viridiplantae > Streptophyta > Magnoliopsida > Malpighiales > Erythroxylaceae > Erythroxylum > Erythroxylum oxycarpum. Next base: position 1,694 of record JAOTAZ010086978.1, on the reverse strand, counting down.
GGTTAAGATAAAGCCAAAAATTTCTTTGACGGTTGAATAGTTTTATCGTCTACCATTCCTTCAGTATATTCAAACGTCACCCAGGGGCGGCGTGAGTTGGCCATCTGGAGGTTGAATAGTTTTATCGTCTACCATTCGTTCATTAAAAGAAAAATAGTCATATTGCTTGGCCGGCCATCATAATCATCACTTTGGTCAGAATTAGCACCTAGAATCAGATGGTTTAAAAAGATTGTAAACATCATTTGGTATTGTAGGAAATGCTATTCTCACCTAACTTTTGGTTCAAAGAATTCCATCATCCTTATGACTCTTTATGTACCAAATAAATATGATGATGTCGAAATGATTTATTAAATTATTTCTGCTAATTGGGACAGCAATCGAGACAACACTGTGGTCCATAGAGTGGGCAATCGCAGAGCTTGTGAACCACCCTGAAATCCAGAAGAAGTTAAGGAACGAACTTGACACAGTGCTTGGACCTGGTCACCAAATCACCGAGCCCGACACTCACAACCTCCCATATCTTCAGGCTGTGATCAAAGAAACTCTACGTCTCAGAATGGCAATCCCTTTACTTGTGCCCCACATGAACCTCCATGATGCTAAGCTCGGTGGCTATGACATTCCTGCAGAGAGCAAAATCTTGGTGAATGCATGGTGGCTCGCAAACAACCCTGCACACTGGAAAAACCCCGAAGAGTTCAGGCCAGAGAGGTTCTTGGAAGAGGAGTCAAAAGTTGAGGCCAATGGGAATGACTTCAGATACCTTCCATTTGGAGTTGGTAGAAGAAGCTGTCCTGGAATTATACTTGCATTGCCAATTTTGGGTATCACAGTTGGACGCTTAGTACAGAACTTTGAGCTCTTGCCTCCTCCTGGTCAGTCCAAGATTGATACCTCTGAAAAAGGTGGGCAGTTCAGTTTGCACATTTTAAAACACTCCACTATCGTGGCTAAGCCAAGATCATTTCAATCTTTCACGTGATGTTCAAAAGTTGGGGGGAGAGAAGTGATGTTGAACGCTACTGTTTACCTAGCATAATGTCTATGTTTGTGACGATGAAAATCTAATAGCTTGAGATGTTGTTGACTCTCTGAAGAATAAGTTAGAATAATGTCTATGTTTGTGACGATGAAAATCTAATAGCTTGAGATGCTGTTGACTCTCTGAAGAATATAAGTTAGCATAATGTCTATGTTTGTGACAATGTAAATCTAATAGCTTGAGATGCTTTTGACTCTCCAAACAATAAGCTTTCCCTCGAAATGATCACTGGTTAATCCAAAGTGACCTTTTAATTTGTCAAAAATCCATTCAACGAAAATCTCATTGTCATTTTCCTTTTTCTCGGGATGAAATGAGAAGGCAGAAGTAGGTACACTAATTAAATTATATGAAAGTTGCGTGTCTTTTATTCATTTTTCTCTACATATAGATATTTTATTTACTTATAAAATGCATTAAACTGCACTACCTAAAACAATAAAAAATACTCTTCGGTGTCACTTGCAAAACTATTATTTAAATCGGTAAATATTTAAGACATGGGTTAATATCGGAGCAAGTTTAGTTTTTTAATCTTTTTCGTGAGTTCAAATTTATTAAAAATGGTTTGGTGACTTTTTTTTTTTTTTTTGATACACGGGAAAGGAAAAACAAGGAGACTAGCTCCGATAAGTGAATCCCC
>JAOTAZ010086957.1:0-12014 GCA_025629785.1 Erythroxylum oxycarpum | reverse complement strand
AGTTTAAAATTGTTTGTAGGGTCTTCTTGAGAGTTGTAGATCGTCTTTTTATCTTTCCATAGGCACCAAGTTTGTCCCATTTGGAGTTCGGAGTCAAAAGTTATGAAGATTTGAAGATTTGATGTCAATCTGATAAGTTGGTCAGGGGGGGCTGGAGCTCGGCGAGCCCGCGTGTGAGCGCTATCGCTCGGGCGATCCGCTGAGCGACCGTGAGCGTGCGCTGGGCGATCACTCAGCGATTGCCGAGCGATCTCACCCGAGCGCTGGGCGATTTCGGGCAGGCGACCTTCCATAGGTTTCTGGCCTACCCGACCTTCCATCACTCTTTTGGCTCTAACTTTTTCGTCCGACCTCCAATCGATCTGATTTTTGAAGCGTTGGATTTCTAAAACATTTTTCTTTCTTTCCTCACCAGTTTTATCGGTATTAATATTAAATTGAAAAAGGTTCATCGAAACAAAGTAGGAAGATCAGTGGAAAATGTCTGAACATGTTTCAGTGTTTTGGAGATATCTTGAGCTATAGAGCTCCGATTTAGTTGATTCTTATGGAAAATTAAACTAGAGACACAGGTCAATAAATTGTTTGAAGGAATAAATTTTCAATTCGGGCTCTAAGACTTTCAATTTTTGGTCAGAAACCGGGTGTCACTTCAGTTTCAGTACAAATTGTTTTGCCCTTAGTGTTTTGGCCAATTCTCCTTCATTTCTAAGCCAAATTAAGTGTATTTTTTCGGTGGTCTTAGAACCGTAAGGCTATGGGGAACCAATGAATTAAAGGAAGAGATCCAAAATTTCAGCAGTAAGTTCCCCAATTTTAGATCGGTAAGTTCTCTGTGCTGAGTCTTCCATGTCTTATGGAATCCGAATGTTGGGCCTCAGAGACAGGGTCTAACAAAAACACTTAAAATACTCATCCTTATGTGATAAGAGTAATATCCAACAAAATCTAGTGAAGTCATCAATAACTACGAGACCATATTTCTTTCCGCCAGACTCAATGTCCTAGTTGGACCAAACAAATCCATATGTAACAACTCTAGAGGTCTAGATGAAGTTACAATATTTTTAGGAGACAACGATGTTTTAACCTGTTTTCCTTTATGATAACTTTCACAAAAGAAATCCTTGTTAAAACTTATTTTTGGTAATCCTCTTACCAAATCATGCTTAATCAACTTAGAAATATGTTTAAAACTAATATGACCTAGCTTTTTATGCTAAATCAGTTTTTCTTCATCTGTTGATATAAAACAAGAAATATTTTGACTTTGCAAATCTTCTAAATTGATTTTATAAAGATTGTTTTGTCTTTCGGCATAAAAGAATATGGAACCATCATTGTTTTTTACTACACAAAAATTTTGATTAAAGGGTACTTCAAAACTAGAATTACATAATTGACTGACACTAATCAAATTATGTTTTAAACCATTAACTAGCAGAACATTATCAATAGACGCAAAAGAATCTTTACCGATTCCAATTATTTTGCCCTGCTAGTTGTCTCCAAAAGTTATCGATCCTCCCCTATTAGTTTGAAGATCTAGGAATATAGACCTTCTTCCCATCATATGTCGTAAGCATCCACTGTTCAAATACCATTGGTGCTATTTGCTTTTTCCAAGGAAGGAGATCTGTATTAGATAATATATTTCTCTTAGGTACCCAGATTTTCTTGGGTCCTTTGGGGTTAGTCTTAAAATGGTTCATAGAATGATGATAATACGACTGATGAAATTTCTTCCTATAAAGAACAAAGTTCTTTTTATACTGAATATTGTTTTTAGCAAACCCTAATCCACTCTTACCATTAGGGTGTCTGTATCTTACTAGCATGTCATTCATCTTTTTTGTACTCTCAGTGAATGTTGATAAATCGGCTAAAAGAATACTGATCTTTTGTTTCAGCTGACTAATTTCCTCAGATCTATCTACAGGTACCTTTTTCTTCATCTCGTCTACTTGTTTTTTCATGTTGACATTTTCTCTTTCTAACACTTGCGTGTTCTTCAAGTTTTCTACAAACTTTTTCTTTAATAATCTATACTACTTAAGTATAGCATGAGAATCTTTAAATAGTTATGAATATGCATCTTGTAATTCATTAAAAATAGAGGTTACTTCCTCGTCACTTTCTCTTTCGGCTACCAAGCAAATGTTTGGTTGAACTGATGCCTCTGAATCAGTATCAGATTCTGACAAATCCAAATCTTCCCATGTTTCCATCATACTCTTCTTATTTTCTCCATTTTTCTTGGGTTTTCTTTTCAGCAATGGACATTCAGACTTGTAGTGTCCAGGTTTATTGCATTAATAGCAGATGACAGATGTCTTCTCGTTCTTGCCTTCATTTTTGCTATTCTTCTTGAAAGAAAACTCTTTATTTCCTCTTGATTTCTTCTTCCACATGCGTTTAATCTTCCTCAAGATAAAAGATAATTCATCATCTTCTTCGTTTGAATCTTGTTCAGATTCACTGGTGTCGTCTTGACTTCTTCAATCTTTAACGCTTTTGACCATGAACTTCTCTTTTTCTTAATCTTGTGATTCTTTTGTCCAGCCTTCAATGCTCCCATCTAGGTTTATCTTCTGCATCGAGCTCCACTTCATGTAGCTTCAAAGATCCAAGCAATTCATCAAGCTTTAATACGCTCAAATCCTTAGCTTCTTGTACCGCGGTGATCTTCAGTCTCCATCTTTTCGGCAGGCTTCTAAGAATCTTTCGAACATGATCTTGGTTATCGTAGATTCTCCCAAGAGATTTAAGTCCATTGACGATAGTTTGAAATCATCCAAACATTTGATCGATAGACTCATCTTCTTTCATTTTAAATAGGTCATATTGGTGTACAAGAACGCTTATCTTGGACTCTTTCACTTGGTTGGTGCCTTCATGTGCAATGGATAGTGTATCCCACATCTCCTTCACAATGTCGCATCCATAAACTTTATCATATTCATGAACTTTATCATATTCACTTCTGCTTAGGGCATAACTTAGAAAGGACTTAGCCTTTGAATTTAGCTAGAATCTTGCTTTTTGATCAGCTGACCATCTGATACGTGGAATGGCAATTCCTTCATCATCTACCAGTATAAACGATCCATTCTCGATAATCTCCCAAAGATTAATATGTGTAGATTCAATGAAGAGCCGCATCTTGTCTTTCCAGTAATGGTAATCTTCACCATTAAATGCAGGAGGTCTAGTGATGGAGGCACCTTTAGCTATATAAATGTGTGATTCTTCCATGAATCTTTATCCTCACTTTTTAATGGTGGTTCTTGGACACCGAGCTCTGATACCAATTGAATTAAATCACACGTTAGTATAGACTTTACGTTCAATGTACAAAAAGCACAAGAAGAGGGTTTGAATTGTGTATTCTCTTTTTCGTGAATACAATCCCCTTTTATATTTTTTTGAAAACTTGCTTATTCAAAGCTATTAAGTAAAAATAACAATGTATTGCAATTAACTTCTAAAAATTTGTAAAAAATAATAGAAATTAAAAGTCAAGACTTAGAGAGTAGACGCAGCAATTTTATCCTTGTTCACCCCAAAATGTGGGCAACGTCCAATTCTCATAACTCCTTCTAAGATTTTACTATTCTTCTCAAAAGTATAAGTATTCTTTTTCACAGAGCCTCTTCAGGTCTCTTACACCAAGTATTATTTTTCTCACTTAGCCTCTTCAGGCTCTCAGCTTTTCTTCTTTTTTACAGAAAGATATTGCGAGCTTTGTTATAGTAATGATAGCTCTAGTGTTTCACACAATGAATACAGTGCTTCGCTAAATTCTCTAACTCAAAATCATTAACTTTTTTAATCCTCAACTCCGACTTGTGTTTATAGCCTTCATCTTCAACTGCTTTATGATAACTGCTTCTTTCTTCTTGTTTCTTAATTCTTGTAGAAACCATTATTCCGTTGAGTTCTGTAACTAACTCAAACTGATTAATCATTCAACGGGTTTTCTTCTTAGTTTTTCTTCCGTCTTAGTTTCTTCCATCTTACTTTTGCTTCCGCTTCGTCTTAGTTTCTTCTGTCTTAATTTTTCTTCTGCTTTGTCTTAGTTTCTTCTGTCTTACTTTTGCTTCTGCTTTGTCTTACTTTCTTCCGTCTTAATTTTGCTTCCGCTTTGTCTTAGTTTCTTCCGTCTTACTTTTGCTTCCTTCTTAGTTTCTTCTGTCTTACTTTTGTTTCTGCTTCGTCTTAGTTTCTTTCGTCTTACTTTTTGCTTCCATCTTAGTTTGCTTCCGTCTGCTCAAAACGGTTCATCACTTTCTAATATTATTATTATTTGATTTTCATCAAAATTATTAATCGTGAAGTCATTTTGACTTAACATCCTGATGATTAGATGAATATTTTAGAGATCATATTAGCAAAACTTATGAGTCTAAATTCTTAATTAAACCCAATAACTTGTAAATAACACTGATTATGATAATTCCTTTGTAGGTATACCAAGATTAAGACACAGTGGGAGGTTCAATTTGAAAAATAAATCAATTAAGTACATATATATCTATCAATACTAAACTCATGCCCTCTATTGAGTATGTTCTAGATTAATATGATTGATGACATGTTAAGCCAGGATAGATGCCCCTATCCTTATGCACGTGGATATTATATATATATATATATATATACACACACACAGACCTATAAGTATATACTTATACATATGTAATTTGAGTAGATGTTATTGTGATACCTATGAGAATAATACCAAGATATCTAACTATAAGGATACGGTTTTGGATACTTATGGCATACACACACACACAGACCTATAAGTATATACTTATACATATGTAATTTGAGTAGATGTTTTTGTGATACCTATGAGAATAATACCATAATATCTAACTAATGGATACAGTTTTAGGTACTTATAGCATACTGCATGTATTTATGATGGTTCTTACATGACTGAGTGCTTTATGAAATTTCATAATTGATATTTTGATTGGGTTTGGATGTGGATATGTTTGAATGTGATTGTGGTAGATGAAGAAATTTATATAACATGTTACCTGATGTGTATGCATCAGGACTAGGTATGCACTGTTTTGATTATGAGTGATGATTATGATATAGTACTGAGATATGATATAGAATGTTCCTAGTCGATGCTTGGCTCCTAGTTAGGTCCTTGTTTGATATGTATATTATCGATGTGATTTTTTCTTTGGATGTATTGAGTAAGGGTTGGTTTATTAGTGATGTTTGGCAACCTGTAGCTTTTTTAGACTAAGAGAGTCCTATAACTATATAATTAGGTTTATGGATAGCTCGTTGGTGATGCTTAGCTCCCTGCAGCGATTTAAGGTGTAGTAATGTGAAGATTTACCCTTGGAGACTTGTCCTAAGATATTCCTTCCCCACAATTTATTGTGTATTATATATGATTTTTTATGCATCATGTATATGTGTTTATATTAATATAAAATATATATTGTGTGAGCATATCATTGGGTGTTAGGGGATGATACAGACTTACTCAGTGAGTTCTGACTCCTTTAACTCTATTTTTCAAGTCAACTGCCACCAGCTTCGCAACAGTGACTCCAAATAGTGTTAGCTACAACATATCTACTTCTACATATGCTTTTCAATTAGTTTCACTTGTACGTTTACTCTAGCATCCACAGAATTATGATTTAGTATGTTAAAAATTTTTCTTCTAATGCATTATAATGTTATTGTACTTTTTATGTTTGTACTTATGTATGACCATGTTTTTTTTTTTAGATTTTTACATTTATTTATGTCACTAATGGTCAGGCTTATGTATGATCTGAGGGCTTTATCTTTCGGATTTAACATGCAAGTCACTTGCTTGTTCAGATTGTGACATTACGACTATTTCAAAAAAATTTACAAACAAAGACAATATTTATAATTCTAAACGTAGTTCTCTTCTGAAGCTTTTCTCTCAAGATCTTTTTCTTCTTTTCATTTCTTTCTTCTGTCGCTTTCACTTATCTTAAAATTATCATAATAACTATATAAGAGCTCCTCTAACATTAAACTATATTGATATGTTGTTTCATAAGTACATACAACTGACTTAATAATTGGAAGCTATGTTGATAGTATAAACTTTATTTATTTAATAAAACAACATAATATCATATATGTAATCGAAAAAGATTAGTGGCGAGTGATTTGTGGGTATTGGTAGCCATCAATAGTATAATAATATCAATATTTTTTATAAAATAAAATTTCTTATTTAATAATAATAGCCACTAAAGGCTAGTTATATATGTATTACATTCCTTTTACCTCTCTTCTTTAAGTTAATAAATCAGCTTCTAATTCGATTCATAACATGATTGTATCTTTTTCATGAGTTATATGTTTTTTTATAGTTAGTAAAATCGAAGTTGGAGATTTTTTCATCTAATAAACGTTAAGATTAATGATAATAAGAATAATAATGGATATTGATAATAATAAAGCTATAGTATATACCCATCAACTAAAGACCATGTCAAGATAGAAAAGTAACGTGCTTGACTTCAATTTGGTAATGGGTCAAATAGAGCCACGTCCTTAACCTATTTATGCAGAACCAAATTTGGAGATTTTGACATCTAACAAACATTAATATTAATCATAATGAGAATAATAATGCCATACTAATGTGCTTAACTTAAATCTAAAGATGGATCAAATAAAGCTAGATCCTTAACATGTTTCTGCAGAATTGACTTTAAAGATTTTGGCATCTAACAAACAATGAGATTAATGATAATAAGAATAATAATGCCATAGTATACCCATCAGTTAAAGACTATGATAAGATAGAAAAGTAATATTCTTGACTTCAATATAGTGATGTGTCAAATGGAGCCATATCTTTATCATGTTTCTCTCACTTTATTTTTCTCATAAGTCTCCAAACTTTTCTCCAAATTTAATGGCTTCTAACAAAACCTCTTTCAATATTTATAACACCAATCAAAATATTCAAGACTATATAATCCTTCCATTGTTGGCTTTCACAATCAAGGATAACCATTCATGATTTTTGTAATGATCGACCTATATCACATTCATATCTTATATATTGAAAAGGTGTGGTATTTAAAGGTCTGCTATCAAGCAAGGCTCCATTTTTTTACTTGTATCCATCCAATCCTCATTAGATCCTGAATTAACATGTTCATAAGCTCTATGTACTATTTCACTATGCAAATTATCTGCATATTATGCCTCTCTTGAGATCTGCCACTCGAAAGTGGAGTGTCATACCATGTTACCACAAACTTTAATAATATTTCATTTTACACTCCTTTTGTAGGTAATGATCTTATGATAGGAGATAGCTTAGGTCTTCACATTACCAACATCAGTTCTACCACTCTTCCTACCCTTACCCAGACTTTTAATTTATACAATATCATTTACTTACATAATATGAAAAAAAAACACTTATTTCTATTTATTAATTTTGTAATACTGATCATGTTTGGAATGAATTCTTACCTATTGGATTTCATGTGAAGGATTTAAACATGATGGTAATCCTTTTAAGTGCAAAACTAACAATGACATCTATGATTGACCAACCTACTCTCCCAAATTATCTTTTTTTATCCTTGTCTTTTGGAACATTAACACAAATTTATGTAAATGGCAATTTAAATAAGGTCATCTATCCTCTCTTATTCTTTAACATATTATGTCCAAATTTTCTATAACTTATATGTCACCAAATTCTCATTTCAATATATATTCAAACACTAAGAGTCACAAGCTTCCCCTTTTTGCGTCTACAATTGTTTCATCTCATCTTTGTTGAATCATATTTTCAAATATTTAGATTGTTGATGATTTCAAGTATTATGTTATTTTAGTTGATCACTTTATATATTATGTACGTTATTACTTCTTAATCAACAAAATCTCATATTTATGATACTTTTCTCTAGTTCAAATTACTAGTAAAAAATAACTTCAAACACTGCTTTTTGCTCCTTTACTCTTATACTTGTAGGGAATTTTAAACATTAGATCACTTTATATCTCTTTATAATATTTCTCATATTACCTCTTTCTTTCTTTACTCAAGTCATGCCTTATTTCTAGCCATATGCTAGAATTATACATTTGAAACTATTATGCATCTCATTAATCACATATCCACACTGAAACTTTCTCTTCCCTCTCTAATGCAAACATTAGGCTGGAAACTACCTAACACCTGAATCACAAGGAATTATAACCTTAGGATTATCCTTAAATAAAGCAAGAAAACATAACCCTAACTAAACTGACTAATTAGAACCAAAGTTATAACTATTGAAGAAGAATTCCATTGGTTGGAATGCAGCAATTAAGGTAACCTTCCCAGACATTAAAGGAGCCATATCGATAGCTTTAGTACTTGCCTTACCAAATTATAACAAGTCATTCATTATTAAGGAATATACATATAGTAAAGGTATCAAAGCAATGCTAATGCAGGAGAGCCATCCTAACTTTTACATCTAGATATTAATTTCTTTCAATATACATTAAGGAATTATTTTCCATTGAAATGTAATTAAATATTAGCATCATTATATCAATGGGTATCATTTATAATCCAGTTATATTATAAGAGCATTAAACACTTCTTGGAATAAAAAGAAGTTTGCCTTTTCAACAAGCTTGGTTACTAATATATGATTTTGAAATAGTATATAATAAGGGATAGGAAAAATACAGTTACAAATGCATTGTCTAAAGCCACAAGTACTAAACTCTTTACTATGGTTCTATCTCAGATGTAAATAACATTTTTGTTTGAAAATTAAAAAGAGCTAGAAATATGTTACAACTATAAAGGATATTCTTAAATATGTGCAAGATGGAATCCTTGAGTGTAAACAATGGATGAAATTGATTTTAATCTATAGTTGAGGAATAAATTAGTGAAAGTTGTTCATGAAGAACCTAATGGATGTCATTAGGTGCTAGTTTCCTTAAGGAAATTACAATCTATATTCTACTAGAGAAGCATGCAACATGATTTTAGGAATTCCATTAGACAATTTCAATGTGCAATTGTAATAAGTATGAGGAAAATGACCCATTTAGACCTCTTCAGCTATTGCCAATACCGAAGTAGTGCTAGGAAAATATTAACTTGGACTTTATAAAAGGGTTACCTATGTCTAACGATCATAAGGTGATCTTAGTGGTAATTGATATATATACTCCTCATGTTATAGCTTAAAGAGTTCTTTTATCATTTTTAACCTACATCAAATGCCTAAATCAATACATATTGATAGAGATCTTATTAAGTATTATTTTGGCATAAATTTTATAAGGTAAAAGATGTTGGTCTCCATTTGTCCATCAACTTACGATCTATAGTTTGATGGTATAGCCAAAATTCTGAACTGAATTTTAAAGATGTATTTGTGACACATGACAAATGAATAATATACTAAATGTTCATCCAGTACTACCTACTATTTAATTATAAGTATATCACCTTTCAAACTCTTATATGGTTGTACACCTCCTTGACATATACCATATTTAACTAGAGATTCAAGAATTGTAGTAGTTGATTAAGCTTTAAGATTCATAAAGGCAGTCATTTAATTCATTCATTTTTATTTATAAAAGGCACAAAAGAGGATGCAACATTATACTAATAAGAAACATTTAGATAAGAATACTATATTGGTTCAATGATGTTTGTCAATCACAATTATGCAAAAAAACCTTTAATAGCTCTAAAAGTTAATCATTATTTTTTGCCTCTCTTTTATAGACCCTTTATGATCATATAAATGATAAGAGACGTAGTATATAAATAGGAGTTTCCCTAAGAACTCTAATATAGAATGTATTTTACATATCTTAATTTAAGAAGAACATTCTAACAACAACCACAATATCATCTCCTCTATAACAAAATTATTTATAGACAACAAACTATCAATAACTATACTAGGCAAAGGCTTGTCAAAAGGCATAATAAATCATCTATGCAAGTATTGGTAAAATGGTAAGAAGCTTTTAATCATGAGGTCTCATAAGAATTTATATTTATAGTTCAATATAGATATCTTAACTTAAACCTTGTAGACAAGGGTTTTTGGAGGGAAAGACATTGTTATAATTTACTTATGTGAAAATAGTAGGTAGGTTACTCATTTCATGGAATGAGTTTAAATAGGGTTGGTAAAAGATTCTGAAGTTAAAGCTCGATCAAGCTTAAATATGTCAGCTTGAGTTTGTTCAAGTTTAGTTTAATTTTTTGACTTTATAGTAGTTCAACTCACTCATGTTTGATTAATTTATCATGAATGTTCAAGTTTAAAAACATTATCAAATTTGAGCCTGCTCAAAACTAAATATCTAAACTAAAACCTAACAAAATTCAAGCATTAACACCAGTATATGAACTTAATTTTGGTCAAATCTATCTTGATTCATTAACTTTAAACTAACTCAACTTAGGTTTGATAATTTATCATCATTAGGTAGATAAAACGAATTATCAAATTCTAATTTGATTGCACTTGAATATCAAGCTCGAACCTATTTAAACTTATCTTAACTTATTAATTATGGTTAAGCTTAGGCTAAATTAGTTTATTATTGCTAATTATAGATTACAGGAACCTATAATGTATAGTTATGGATTTAGCCAAAAAATTCCAATATTACAGATACAATTATATGTTTCTTTTATAAATATTCATGATCATGTTGGATCCCGTTACCGGAACCCAACTCTCTTGCTTAAAATCGTGAAACTTGAGCGTGCGTGCCTATAACCATGAAGGGTTATAAAAAATTTTTTCAACTTTGAATCCATATGGACATCATCAATTCATCTTCATGCTCATAACGATCCAGAAATTCAGTTACAATAGTTCCATGGTGTGACCAAACAAATCAGTCACTATGCTCAAGCTCATTTCTCCTATTTGCGAACCAAATTTGGAAATCTTAAAATCATCATTTCAATTTGACTTCTTCATATAAATCATAGATCTATGTCTCTAGTTTTCATTAAAGAAAGAATCACTTTAATTGGAGCTTTATAGCTCAACTTATGCTCAAAAACTCAAGTCTGCTCAAAACCCTAATCATGCTCTCTTAACCGACCTCATACTTGCCCTAATACAAACTTCATCTAATCAACTTCAAATGCTACAAATTTTTATGGAGAGAAAGATACATATCTTAGGAATCTATTGGCCTAAGAATAAACTCAATTGGAGGTTGGATGAGGTAGTTATGCCCAAAAGAATAAACCATGTTTAAACCCTAAATCAATTTGAACATATTTTGGCACGATTGCCATAACTTTTTCTACAACTGTCCAAATGCTTTCGTTATTGTGCCATTGGAAAAATGGCATCGAGATCTACAGCTCGTATTAGAAGCCTCAAAGCGAGATTCAGCCTCTAAGCTGGTCAAAAATGTAAAATACCAAAGCTGACCCGAGCATGTATGTTAAACGGACATGCATGTCCGTTTAACGAACATGGACTGGCCAAACTGCCTATTTTCACCCAAAAAGGTCCGTTAAACGGACATGGACTGGGCAAACACTCCAAATCCACCCAAGAAGGTCTGTTAAACAGACATCCATGTCCGTTTAACAGACACACACTGCCCAAAGTGTCCAAAACCTTCTTTCAAGCCTCTCCAAAGCTTCAAACTTCCATCCTAACACCATATCAACTCATAATCTCCCCAAATTCAATCCTCCAAAAGTAAAACAACTTCATAACCATGTAAATATCAATCTAAATTCATCAAGCTTTCAAATCCTCAATTCAAACAACTCACAATCAACATTCATTTTAACCATCATCAAACCATCACTTTTAAACCTCCCATTCATCATCACTATTAGTAATACTCAAAATTCACAACTTCAATATCCAATTAAACATTATACACAACTTCTCAACTCCATCATGCTATTCTAAACTCAAGCAACAATAGGCAATCTCAACAAATGAATTATACAC
>JAOTAZ010086949.1:0-12014 GCA_025629785.1 Erythroxylum oxycarpum | reverse complement strand
ACTCAAGATGCTGCCACTAATCCACTTTAGATGCTGCCATATGTCACCAATTAATCAGTCCATATGTCTCCTAATTATTGGTCCATTTGTCCCACAATAATTGATCCATTTGTCACTTAATTACAAGTCCATTTGTCACCAATTAACTATGCCAAATGTCACTCAATTTTACGCTTAATCATCCAAATTTTTCATATATCAATTTATCCTACAATTTGGCATTTTTCCTAGTCCAAATGTACCTCAAATTCACCAAAAATTTTGAAATAATACTAATGGTCTCCAAATAAATTTTTAACACAAATAACTCACAATTCGCATTTTAATCACATTTATAAATCAATCATACCCGAAAAATGTCAAAAAATGCATGTACAATCATATTCATGTGCAAAATCAAAATTATGATGTATGTGCCAAAATATGCAAAGTATGATATGTATTTTCTAATTTTTCATAATTCACTATTCTTGCTTAACACAGGTAACGGGATGTTACATCAATATCCAAATCAATCATCACAATCATCGGACCTTCTGTCCGGAAATCAATACAATCATATCACATTCATAATTATTCATAATTACTCAATTCATAACATAATATAACAAAACAAATAATAAAGTAAGACCATCCAGGTCTACTCACAGTACACTCCAAATTAGCATTTGCTTCCAAATTTTGGAAATGCCTGAATGCAGACACTTAACCTGCACAACTCATTTATGCAAGACACACATTGCACACTCATTAATAATTGCACACATATAAACATTTATTTATGCACAAATGATCATCCAAAAACCAGAACACTCACGCCTTTCATCACATTTTCTGCACTTCTCCACTTTCAATTTTTTTTGCATTTCTAACTGTTGTATTTTCTTCATTCCTTCCTCTAACTATCACTTCAATCTTCCTTTCTCAGCTCTAAACATCATCATACACTTTTTCGTTGATCTTTAAACTCCAAAAATCATTTCTATAATCTCTTATAACATTTTGATCATTAAATCCAAAGAAGATTATATATATGGCATACTCAACATCTCCTCACTTATTTTCCAACAAATTTGAATGTCACTGTTCTTAACCATTTAACAATGAGCTAACGTGATACATGCTTCATTTCATACAATAATATAGAATCAAAACAACTTACTTGTTTAAGGCTCTAACATCTGCAAAATTATGTGAACCCTAATTCCTTGTGCAACCATGTACATCAACTTGAAAGTTGACAAGGGAGTTCAGTTTTTCTTGGGATAGAAGAAAGAAATATCAAAATGGAAGTGATGACAAATAGAAAAAAGCAAGATTTAACTTTGGTGAATATTTGATGAAAAACTCTATGATGGAGGAACTCTAAAGAAAGAAGTTTCAAGAAGGATAAAGACAAGGACAACAGCTTATCTTTAAAGGTTATTAAAGCTTAACTTTAAAGCTGGGACACCTGTCCAATTCTTAGCCACTTATCCACTTCCTTATATTAAAACTCACTTAAGTAAGATTTGTACTTAAGTTTAAAACTCAATAATACTACTACAATCACAAGTTATAACCTATTAAATAACTTCCAGATTTTTCAATAAAACATCATTTTGGGTCAACTTTGCATGTTCTTTCTGACCCCGATACTGAAGTTATTGAAGTGAATCACACGTTAATACAGTAATCAATAACGATATATAGATGCACAAGAAGGGAGGTTGAATTGTGTTAAACTTTTTCTTAAACCCTTTTTTGAAAACTTCTTTGTTTTGAAAAAATTAATTTGTTTTAAACGAACTACTGTTATTTACGTTCGTAAATGATCTTCTAAAGCTTATGTACGATAGCAATATTAAAAATCACAATCTAAAGAGGAAGAAAGAGTTGAGAGAATTTGACACAGTAATTTTTATACTGGTTCACCCCAAACCGTGGGTTACATCCAGTCCTCAGATGCCTATCTGAGTTTTCACTATCTCTCAAAAGTTTACAAGTATTCTTTTCTTCTGAGCCTCTTCAGGTCTCTATACAATCAGTATTCTTTTACGCTTAACCTCCTCAGGCTATCTGTATCACTATCAGGCTAACAGTGTTTCGAGCTTGTTATAGTAAAAGATAACGCCCAATTTTTTGCACAAAATTTTTCACAATAATTGCTAGACTTTTCGTAATGATCTCTGTCTGTGTATCCTGCACAATCTTCGACTTTGACTCTTATTTATAGTCTTTGTCTCCAACTGCTTCTTGATAACTGCTTTTTGATTCTTTAAAGAAACGGTTATTCAGTTGAGTCCTATAACTAACTCAGACTGATGCTTCTGTCTTCTTTTTATTCGTCTGCTTTTGCTTCATCTTACGTCTGCTTTCGCTTCCGTCTGTTTTTGCTTCAGCTTCCAGCTTCCGCCTGCTTTTGCTTCCGCTTCTGTCTGCTTTTGCTTTCTTCTGCTTTTGTTTCAGCTTATGTCTGCTTTTGCTTCCGTCTGCTTTTGCTTTAGCTTGCGCCTGCTTTTGCTTCAGCTTGCGTCTGCTTTTGCTTCATCTTGCGTCTACTTTTGCTTCAGCTTGTGTCTGCTTTTGCTTCCGTCAGCTTTTGCTTCAGCTTCCGTTTGCTTTTGCTTCCACTTCCGTCTGCTTTTGTTTCATCTTGCATCTGCTTTTGCTTATTTTTACTCTTAACTTCCGTCCGCTTTTCATTTGTCTGCTTTTGTTTGTCATCAAAACTATTAATCGTAAAGTCATTTTGACTTAACAAGTGAGGGATCAGTTAGGAGAGCATGACTAGGCTAGGACCATACTTCAGTTTTTAAAACATATCTTGGTCAGTAGAGTTCGGAATGAGATGATTTTTGTTTCTAAGTAAACTATAGACATAGAGCTACAAATCATCTGAAGAAATAGAATTCTAATTTAGTCTCTAAGAATTTCTATTTCTGGATGGAAGTTGAGCACAGTGTACTGTTTCAGTTTAATAACAGTCCGAAAGTATTCGGGCTATAACTTTCAGATTTCTGAACCAAATTGAATAGTTTTGATATTATTAGCAACTTAAGACAATGGGGAACAAATGTTCTAAAGAAGTCAATTTGTAATTCCGATTTGAGGTTTCCCAAAATCTGTCCTAAAGTTGAAGAAATGAGTTTGCTCACGTTTTATGATCACGAATGTTGGGCTCTGGAAGCGGGGTCCAACATTGTTTGGTATCACAACAAGAGTTGGATTCTGGAGAATGTTTGGGTTCCAACATGTTTGTTATCAGAGTCCAGAATTGAGATCTTACATGGGCATTTTTGAAATACATGTCAAGTTATATGCATTTTAGTCATGTCACAGCAGATAGTTGTGACTGATCCCTAGTCTGAGTCACGTGTGTATGAGTCACACGCAAGAGCGATTGTTAAGAGTTCGGATGATAGAATTAGTGAGAAAAAAATGATACTCTTTCATGATATAAAAAAATGAAAGTTTGTGGATATTTAGAAATAAAAAATATTACGAAGTTCGATATGTTAGACAAAGATTCAGTATTTGTGATTATGTCAATGAATATGGTGATGAAATTTTGTTGTGGATATGTACTTAAATTGATATGGAAGTAAAAATATTTTCAAGAATTGACAGAGAAGAAATAGAGACATAAGTGGAGATGACAAGATTTAAGGTGTACAAGCAAAGGGGAATTGAAAGGTTGAACTTGAAATTTAAAATGATTGTTTAATTGTTGTGATAAGAGTTATGATCTGGTATAAGAAGATATTAGTGGAATTGAGATCACAATTTCATAGTGATTATGCATCAATAATTTTGAATTGATTAAGGATATATATATGGAAGATTCATAACATGAATGAAATGAGGTGAAATAGGAAGAAAGTTTGAAATGCATACAAGATAGGATTTTATGTATGAATGAGATTAAGAAAAGGATGAAGAATCAAATGAGATTAAGGTATCCTTAGCATAAGCTACTAATTGGTAAATTGTCCTAAATACATCTCTCGATAAGATGTAATGATTTTGATGGTATATACCAAGGTACTAGAGTAAACGAAATGCTTAATGCTTCACTGAGCCTTATTAAAAAGGATGTTCTGATCATATAAGTTATGGCATAAATTGATCTTAATGAGATATTATGAATAGTTGAAATTTATCTTCTTGAGGTATTAAGAATGGTTAATAATGAAATGATGATAACAGATGATTGACAAAGATTACATGCACAGTATAGAAGATAATAGCAAGAAATCTTCTTTCGAAGAAGAATTTCACTGAATTAGATTAAGCAGATCAGATAATTTATATTAAGAATAATCAATGAAAGAACGAATCAGGAATGAATATGTAATGATTCAAAAATGAGTATTGGAGTCCTATTCTTGACAGAGACACAAACATATAATATGTTATTGAGAATGTATACATAATATTTAATGTAAAGTATCCAACTATGTGATTGGATTCTTGAATTTGAGGTGACATTATTATTAATATGAGGAGATCAGTCAGGTAAGAATTTCGAGGATGAAATTCTTTTAAGACGGGAAGAAAATGTTGGCCCCTGAATTTTTTTTAGTTAGTTAAGCATGATTTAAATAATTATAAAGTTTGGATAAGTGAAAGTTGAGAGTTAATTATTATGTCAAGGTTAGTAGGATTTTATTGCATGGGTTAGTGGAATTTAAATGTTAAGGTTATAAGAATGTTCAAGAGTATTTTTGGCAAGACACTTAACTATAAAAGACAAAAGGCATTGAAGGAAGGGTAAAAGAGACTTTACACACTCATTAAGGGTATTATAGGAAAAGGAATATATTGTTTTGCTTGTTAAGAAGAGAAAAACGTGAATTGAAGGGAGAGAAGAGTGAAAAACGAAAATAAGAGAGAGAAAGAAGAGAGTTTCGGTGGAGAAGAGAGAAAGAAGACAAAATATGCTAAGTTTCGATTTTTCTTAACCTTCAAGAGAGATTTTAAGGTTGTTCAAGAAGGAAAAAATGTAGAGGAAGAGAAAAGTTTCCATTTGGGCTAAAGATCTCTTCATTTGGTGAAGAATCAAGGGAATCAAGAAAGGCAAGAGGAGAGGCACTTTAAGCAAGTTTTAAGCTAGGAAATCAACGTGAGTTACATGTTTATAATAGAGTTATGAGCTACTAATGTTTTCTTTTAATTAAGAGAATTAAATTATTTAAATTGTTTTATAAAAGTGCGTGATTGCTATTTGAATGATTTAAGAAATTTGTATATGTTTGGTATATGAATTTTGTTTATGAATTTCAAAATAAAGAATGGAAATGCATTGAAACATTTTATGTTATGCCTTGAAAAATGTCATGGCATTTTGTATATTCATAAAAGAAGGAAAAAACATGAAAGTATAAGCATGTGATAAAATGAATATGTGCTTTTGTTTGGGTAAGAGAGGAACCCGTTTCGTTAGTCACGTGCACGTTGACCTATAGCCTTCTCTCAGTTGCCCACTTGTGGCCACGAGATCCTGAGAATTCGGACTTGCTTTATTCACGGAGTAAACTTCAATTTCTCTGTTTTGTTCCACGAAACTCTCGAGCCATTTATTTGTGCATTGCATCTTGGAATTGTCAAGTATGGTGTATAATTAAGTGTTATGCATTGATGGTTAAATGAATATGTTATGTTTATATGATGATATTTTGAGCTATAATTTTTTAGCTAAAATCGTAAATTTGGTTGAGAATTTGAGAACTATGTGTTTTATGAATTCAAAGTGAAAATTTTTCGACAAATGACACATTTCAATGATTTTGCTTATTCTTCATTATAAACTTGTTACCCATGAGCTTTTAAGCTCACCCCCTTTCGTCCCATCTTCAGGTGATAGCTAAGAGATCAAATGATCAAGAGCACAAGGGAAATACTCCAAATTTGCTTATTTTGTATTTTAAGTTGGTTTTGGGAAAGCACAATGTTTTAGTCACATTTTAAGTTTAATTGTTCAAGTATCTTTTGTAATTTGAGATATTGATGTAAAGTGTAATGAAATACTATTAAAGCTTTGTAAAAACTCTTATTTTTTTGTTGTTAATGAAATATGAATGGTGTATGGATGATGATGATGATTTTGATCATGAATTATTGATATATACATGAACATAAGTGAGATGTTATGGAAAAGAGGAATTATGAATGATGAGATGTAGTTGAATGTGATCAGTCAAATGAGTTGAGATTTGAGAGTTTAATGAAATCAATATGGTAGTTGAAATGCTAAGAAGTGATATTGTATTAGAGGAAGTGAATATGCGACAGATACATTGATTTGTAATTTTGACCATTTTGGAGGCAAAATGTGTTTTTGGGGTCTTCATGAAAGTTGTATATCTAAAAGTCCTCTTCAAAACGGTCTTTGAATGACCCTAATCTAACATTCCTAGTGAAAGTTATGCAAATTGCCCCAAATTAGGCACAGTATGATTGATGATATAATCATAGTCTTTCATAGGGGTAAAAGTTGTGTTTTGAATTCAGGGAAATTCTGGATTGATTTAGGCTGAATTAAAGAAAGCTTTCTTCATGAAAGTTGTGGATCTTTCTTTTATCTTTTCAACGGTATATAGTAGATGATTTTTGGACATCAGAGTTAAGAGATATGACTATTATAATTGGTGATGTTTCCTTGATTAAGCCTTTGTCTGATGCTTCTTTGATCATTCATCTGATGCATCTTTGACCAAGCTTTCGTCTAATGCTTCTTGACCATTCGTCTGATGCTTCTTTGACCAAGCCTTCGTCTAATTCATCTTAGACTGACTTCTTTCATCTGACCCATCTACCTTTAAGACATTCAAGATTTTGACCCTCTAGATGGCAAAATCTCTCTTTGAGGTCTTCATAAAAGTTGTATATCTCAAAGTCCTCTTTGAAAATATCCTAAGACAATCTTAATCCGATGTCTCTACAAAAAGTTATGTCAATTGTCCCAAAACAGGTACAACAAGATTGAGAATAAAATAACATTTGATTCTTTAGGCCATAACTTCATCATCCGACCTCCAAATGAAGTGATTCTTAAACCAATAGATTTCTAACGTATTTTTGTACCTCTCCATAAAAATTTATAGCCATCGAAAAAGATTGATAAAAAGAAAGTGATGAAGTGAATCACACGTTAGTACAACAAACAATAACGATATTTAGATGCACAAGAAGGGGGGGTTGAATTGTGGTAAACTTTTTCGTTAACCCCTTTTCGAAAACTTATGTACGATAACAATATCAAAAATCACAATCTAAAGAGTAAGAAAGAGTTGAGAGAATTTGATACAGTAATTTTTATACTGGTTCATCCCAAACCGTGGGCTACGTCCAGTCCTCAGATGCCTATCTGAGATTTCACTATCTCTCAAAATTTACAAGTATTCTTTTTCACCGAGCCTCTTAAAGTCTCTTTACAATCAGTATTCTTTTACTTTTAGCCTCTTCAGGCTATTTGTATCACTATCAAACTAACAGTGTTTTGAGCTTGTTATAGAAAAGATAGATATCAATATTTCGCACGGAAATTTTTCGCAATAGTTGTTAGACTTTTGTAATAATCTCTATCTGTTACAATCTTCGACTTCGACTCTTATTTATAGTCTTCGTCTCCAACTGCCTCTTGATAACTGCTTTTTTATTCTTTAAAGAAACGGTTATTCAGTTGAGTCCTATAACTAACTCAGACTGATGCTTCCGTCTTCTTTTTATTTGTCTGTTTTTGCTTCATCTTGCGTCTGCTTTCGCTTCCGTCTGCTTTTTCTTCAGCTTCCGTCTGCTTTTGCTTCAGCTTCCGTCTGCTTTTGCTTCCGCTTCTGTCTATTTTTGCTTTTGTCTGCTTTTGTTTCACCTTGCGTCTGCTTTTGCTTCCGTCTGCTTTTGCTTCAGCTTGCGTCTGCTTTTGCTTCAGCTTGTGTCTACTTTTGCTTCCGTCTGCTTTTGCTTCAGCTTGCGTCTGCTTTTACTTCAGCTTCCGTCTGCTTTTGCTTTTGCTTCCGTCTGCTTTTGTTTCATCTTACGTCTGCTTTTGCTTATTTTTACTCTTAACTTCCGTCTGTTTTTCATTTGTCTGCTTTTGTTTGTCATCAAAACTATTAATCGTAAAGTCATTGTGACTTAACAATCTCCCCCTTTTTGATGATAACAAATACCTTTATTAGAAGGTTGAAAAGCTTTACAAAAATGGACAAAAAGATAAAGAAACTTAAAAACATCAAGTTTTTCTTCCTTTCAGTTTGTCTTTTTCTTTTGCTCCTCTTGTTCTAAATTCCTCTACTCTTCTCCCCCTATTTGTTATTAATCAAAAGTGATTATAACCGAAAATGCTATATGAGCTTCTTCAGCATCTTTTCGCACTTCCTGACTCTTTTTTCAATATGAGCTAGTCGAGCATGTAGGTCAGGTGCAGTTGTCGGTTGTTCAGCGTCCAAGGGTTGTTCGTCTTCAAAGGTAATTGTAGTTATGTATGCGTCTGAAGATGAAACAGGCGCTTCAACAATCTGGAGGGAAGGAGGTTGAACAGATAGGCAGTGTTCAGGAAGATTTAGATCATATGGAACTGGTAGGCATGGAATTGGTCGTCCAAGCAAAGGTAAAATCTCTTGCTTTGAAGTTATGTGCCACAAAGGTCGTTGGCGCAAAATAGCCTTTACAATATGCTCAAATAAGCATTCCATACCTGCAATCTTTATTGGATTGAAGCGACCTTCCATAAGTGTTCCTCCCACTGGATCATTTGTCGTTGATCGGCTACCACTTGTTCCTGGATCTTGATAAACACACATTGCATTCGCCTTCCTTTTTAAATCGCATGCGTTGTCTATCATACGCACTTCGTCTGCAATTTGATCTGGGGTCAGATCATTGAACACTGGCTTTGGGAATACTTTCTTTTTCCTTTATCAGTATTGCTCACCACACGGTACGGTGGTTGGATATCAGGCACAATCTTTATCACAATGTGCTCGAAGATTGGAAAAATAGTGTGAGGTTTATTTGTCATCTGTGTTGGGTATGGTGTCTTCCCAATAATTTTCAATTGATCATAGAAGCTCTTATCGTCTTCATCCAACAGATGCAGAACACTTTCATTTACCAAAATTGGTTTGAAGTGTACCTTCACTACTCTCCTTGGTTCTTCCCTGATAATTATAAAATTGCTCCTCTTTTTCACAGGTTCAACTTTTTCAACCACTCCGATTTCCAAATCTTCTTTCCTCAAAAGTGGTGATGAAATAACCTGTTCCTCACTGTGTTCTGTTGTCTCCTCAATTTGAACAACAATGGTAGTAGTCGTTCCCTGACTAACTTCCTCAAAATTAGAAGTAGATTTCTTCTGACTCTCCTTCTTCTGTTGTAGAGCGTCAATTAATCTTGGTGACTTTCGAGATAGCTGATGTTGCTTTTCAGACTCCAGTCTTCTTTTTCTTTCAACCTCTTCAGCCTGTTTGGCTGAGTCTTCTCGTAAAATTGAGACTAAAGATTTTGTGGCTTTGGGTGCTCGCAACTAAGAGTTTTTCACCTGATTCAGCTCTCTTGACTGCTTCTCTTCTTGTTGTCGCAGAGTTCGTACTTTAGGTGATCTTCTGGTTTGTTTCGGAGTGTCACTAAGAAGTGTCTCCCCTTTTCGTTTCACAGCTCCTCCTTCAATGACACACACCTTACCATTATCTTTTTGAGAAATCACTTTTTCTTTTTCAGAATCTTCTAATGATTCTTACTCACTATAGTCATGGTCTTTGTCTCCTTTGATTGAGACTTAAAACTATTCACAGGAGATTTCTTCAACATCTGCTCCCCCTTAGTTCTTGCTTTCTTCTGAGATTCTGGTTCTACTTTGTCCAGACTTCTCAGACGCATTTTTGCTACAGTTGTTGTAACGATGTAACTTTTAACAGGCCTCTTCATCCTGTTTCCCTAGTCAAGTCGAACACCCAACTCCCTGAAAACTCTTGTCAGTAACATTCCATAAGGATAACTATTTGTATCCTTCATCACCTTTACCATACACTGAAAAATTAGAAATGGTAGGTCTATGGGATGGTGATTCAACAAATGGAATATACACTGCTCATCTAGTGTTGTTACCAAATGTCTCGAACCTGTCCTTGGTAAGATGCAATTGAACAGTATTGTAAACAATACTCTTGTTTTAAGGACCAGACTTGATGTCTTCCACTCCGATAGGTCGTTGTATCCGTATAGCTAACGATTAACCTCATCTTGATTCACAGTAAGCTTCGTCATCCATTTCGCCTTGCTAGATAATTGTTCTCCAACCGAAGAACACTCTGTTACTTTCTTAAGTAATTCTTTTGTTACTATAATAGAGATTCAATCTACCGAAGAAACAATGGTCTGATCTACGAGCTTTGCATTCTTCCAGAACTCGTATATCTCTTGGTAGTAGGCTTCTTCTTGAATCTGAAAGAAATTTCTCCATCTAGCCGCGATTATTTCTGGCTCAATGTTCATGTTGTCCTTCTTTAGTGAATCAAAATCCACATGTCTTCCGAAATTCATTGCTGGCTCCATTTCTTCTTCTGAAGTAATGAATCGACTGAACTGGTTTGTTCTTCCGAAAGAGTAATGTGTGGTTACAGGAAATTGAGAAAGCTAGATAAATGAAAGGTTTCTGTTTGGTAAAGACTCTAAGGGTCGTTATTAGGGATTATAATAAGAAATCTAGAATAGGTGTGGTTCTTAATGAAATGACAACATTTCCGTCCAAAACACCCTTGTGAGACAAGTTACCAGCTATAGCTTATGGTTACTAACGCCGTTAACTCTCATTCATTAGAAGGTTGATTGTTTAGCATCACCATGTTAAGACTCCATCTGATTTCCTTAAATCTTTCTTCACTTAGTGGTTTAGTGAAGATATCTGCCCACTGAAACTTTGTTTCTACGAACTGTAGGCTCACGATCCTTCGTTGAACGTAGTCCCTTAAGAAATGATGTCTGACTTCGATATGCTTCACTCTTGAATGTTGAATTGGATTTTTTGATAGACTGATGGCGCTGGTGTTGTCGCAATATATTGGAATCTCCTTCTCTTGTATCGAGTAGTCCTCCAGTTGATATTTGATCCACAATATTTGTGAACAACAGCTTGCGGCAGACATGTACTCGGCTTCGGCAGTTGATAGTGCGATTGAACTTTGTCTCTTGCTCGACCATGAAACTAGATTTGGTCCAAGGAAGTGACAA
Source organism: Erythroxylum oxycarpum (assembly GCA_025629785.1). NCBI lineage: Eukaryota > Viridiplantae > Streptophyta > Magnoliopsida > Malpighiales > Erythroxylaceae > Erythroxylum > Erythroxylum oxycarpum. The sequence goes on along the minus strand of JAOTAZ010086949.1, from coordinate 806 downwards.
CCTCCACTCGTACTCTTCCTGTCAATCCTATCACCGGCATAGTCCGCATCACAATATCCAGTCAACCTGAAATCTTTACCTTTCTCATACATTAAGCAAAGATCAGTAGTACCTGCGAGATATCTCATAATTCTTTTAACAGCAATATAATGAGACTCTCTAGGATCGGCCTGAAACCTTGCACACAAGCATACACTGAACAATATGTCAGGTCTACTTGCTGTAAGATAAAGCAAAGAACCAATCATCCCTCTATACAGGGTTTGATCCACCTTCTTACCACTTTCGTCTTTCGACAACAGGTTTGAAGGATGCATCGGTGTTGACATAGGTTTCACATTTTGCATATCAAATTTTGACAACAATTCTTTCACGTATTTTTGTTGATGAATAAAAATTTTCTCTTCGGTTTGCTTAACTTGCAACCCAAGAAAGAATTTTAGTTCACCCATCATACTCATTTCAAACTCGTTCTTCATCATATTCTCAAAACTCATGCATAACCTTTTTGAAGTAGCACCAAAAATAATATCATCAACGTAAATTTGCACAAGAATAAAATCATCTTTCAAGTTCTTCCTAAAAAGAGTTTTGTCTACTTGACCTCTGCTAAACCCATTTTCTATGAGAAAAGTACTTAGACGGTCATACCAAGCTCTAGGAGCCTGCTTCAGTCCATACAAAGCCTTATGAAGTCTATAGACATGATCTGGATACTTAACGTCCTCGAAACCAGGAGGTTGCTTAACATATACTTCTTCGTCTATAAAACCATTCAGAAATGCACTTTTTACATCCATCTGAAA